>CAUYRT010085932.1:0-27738 GCA_963574885.1 Lepilemur ruficaudatus | reverse complement strand
CACTGCCACCGTCAATAGGCTCCTTGAGTTGGATTATCACACGCAAAATATGAGGTCTCAAGAAGACTGAATGACCTGCCCTGGGCGACCCAGCTGAAAAGGATTTCAGTAACCTGGGTCCCTTCCAAAGAAAGAAGCTGCGTCATCCTTCTCCCCCTGCCAGCCGCTATTCATAAATATGCCACTGTGAGCTTGCTTCATTGACCCACCTCGCTCTGTCTTCCCACATTTGGTCAGCAGCTTCCCAGACTGAGCAGCAAATCAATTCTTAACGCTCTCCAGCAAAACGCACGCATCACAGAGCGCATTCCCGGGCAGGCCTCCGCCGGCCACCTTGCACAGGGACTGGGTCACTTCGCTAGGGATCCCACCGGGGTAACGAGGGACCCTTATCTGTAAACTGAGCCAACTGGGATTCTGTTTCAGGAGAAAACCTCCCCTCAGGCCAGCCACAAACTCTGGGAGCAGCTGCTTGCAAGAGCTGCCCAGACATGCAGTTAGGCTCATTTCTGCACATTTGGGGTATCCGTCTTGATCAAACTCCTGGCGTAAGGGATTTCTACGCTTTCTGATGAGACGAGGACATTACTCTTTGCCCTGAGATGTTTTAATGAAAGGAACTAACACAGGGGCACGTGCACCCACTTGCATCCGATTCGCTTTAGTAATTCGACACAGCTTTCCATGGGCTGGCCCGTCCTCACCCGCTGGAGTGGAAGCTGTCAGCTTCCCTTTCGCAACGGCCAATTTACCAAGTCATTGATATTCTCCAGTCTCTTCTTTCCCCGTCAGCCCGGCTGCTCAGATTTCATTTTCCAGCCAGTGGACGGACTATATTTCTACACTTGGACCCCACTGGCTTGGGTGAGGATTATCCTCATCTTTATTTAGGACTCAGCTAACATTTATTCGGTACTCACCACCTGCCAGGAACTGCCTTAAGCACTTTCCATAAATGAACTCATTTAATCTCTACAAGAAACCCTATGAAGTGAGTACTACTCTATAGATGAAGTAACAGGGGCACAGAGAGGGTAAGCAACTTCCCCAAAGCCACACAGCTAGTGTCGTAGGCAGAATTCTAAGATGGTCCCTGTGATTCCTGCTCCTGGTAGACATGCCCTGTATAAGCCTCTCCCCTTGAGTGTAGGCAGGACCTAGGAATATGATGGGATATCAATTCCATGATTACGTTACATCAGACAGCAAAGCTGAAGGGATTTTGCAGATACAACTAAGATCCTTAATTAGCTAACTAGGTTTTAATCAAAAGGGAAATTAACCTGAATGGGCCTAACCTAATCTGGCAAGAAGTACAGATGATCCACGACTTATGATTTTTGACTTATATTCAGTAGAAACTATACTTCAAATTTTAAATGTTGATTCAAAATTCTTTATAATACATTTACTATAAAATAGGCTTTGTGTTAGATGATTTTGCCCAACTGTAGACTAATGCTAGTGTTCTGAGCATATTTAAGGTAGGCTGAACTAAGCCATGGTGTTTGGTCGGTGAGGTGTATTAGATGTATTTCAATTTACAATGGGTTTATCAAGACATAACCCCATCGTAAGTCAAGGAGCGTCTGTATTTTGAACATGGCTTAGTCTTCTCTGAACTCAGAGACCGTCCTCCCGGCCTTAAGAAGCAAGCCTCTGTGAGTTCTACAGCCACAAGGAAAAGCATTCTGCCCACAGCCACGAGAACTCGGCAGGCCCTTAGCTTCACACGTGACTGCCGCCTGGTGAGACCCCGAGCTGAGGACCCAGCTAAACGATACCCAGACTCCTGGCTCATTGAAACTGTAGTATAAAACAAAATGCGTTGTTATAAACCGCTAAGTTTGTGTGATTTGTTACACAGCAATCGAAACAAAAACCGCTAGTATGAGGCAGGCCTGGTATCCTAATTCTAGGATTCTTGCTCTTAATCCCTGTGCAATTTGCTACTCTAGATCTTTAAAAATGGGCTATTGAGTAGACTGGTCAGAGGACTCAGCTCTCAGGAGCATTGTGGTGCCCTGATCCTTATCCCAAGGCTATCAGCTTGTTCATCCATCCAACTGCCCCTAATCTCTAGTACTACATCAGGCACAGAGCTGGCACAGAGAGTGCCGGCATGGACCTTAGCATCTGATGGGGAAGATGGCACTAAACAAATACCCAGGAAGTAATAAAATAATTGCAACAGGAAAAGGGCTGTAAAGGAGAGGCAAGGGTACTACTAGGGCAACAGATACCAGGCCCTAGAGAACCGTTGGCTTTGGACTCAGCAGGAGTCAGCCAAGCAAGGGTGAGGCAGGGGGAATAGCACGTGCAAAGGCCCAGTGGCAGGAACACGCAAGTAAAGCAGAGGAACTAAACCAAGGCCTGCAGGGCTGGGAGGGAAAGAGGGGCCCTGGCTGAGGCTGAAGAGGGAGGGAGGAGCCAGCTCTACTGGAATGATGCCGCTCATTACGGCCGATGCTGGGCCTGTTCGTCAGAGAAGCTTAAAGCAGCGTTACCCCGGACAACGGAAACACATTGCACTGAGCATCAATGGCCCAAAGTCAAAATTCCTGCTATCTGAGAAAGAAACTAAAAATGCTTCCAAGCTCAACAAGCCTTGATAGGCTCATGTTGTGGCTGACAGCTGAAAATAGAAATCTTTTGCCCTTTTTCTTTTCTTGAATATAAAAAACTAAACCCTAAAGAGACAGTCTGGGCATGTGTGATGGGTGGGCCCTGTGGGTGAGGGGCCACCTGCCAGCATGTGGGAGGCTGAAGATAAATCCCCTAAAGCTGTGGTCCCCAACCCCCTGGGCTGCGGACCAGTACCGGGTCCATGGCCTGTTAGGAACCAGGCTGCACAGCAGGAGGTGAGTGGAGGGCCAGCCAGGGAAGCTTCATCTGTATTTACAGCCACTACCCATCACTCACATCACCGCATACGCTCCACCTCCTGTCAGGTCAGCCATGGCATTAGATTCTCATAGGAGCGCAAACCCTACTGTAAACTGCGCATGCGAGGGATCTGGGTTGCGCACTCCTTGATAATGATAATCTACAAATACAGATTGTCATTAGCAGGGAGGTCTGACTGCACAATAAATGTAATGCACTTGAATCATCCTGAAACCATTCTCCCCCAACCCAGGCCTGTGACAATGGGTGACAATGACATGTCAATGTAGGTTCATCAATTGTAACAAATTGTAACTCTGGGGGAGGGTTGCTGATAACGGGGAGCCTATTGTCGGGGCAGCAGGGGGTGTGTGGGAAATCTCTGCCTTCTGCTCAATTTTGCTCTGAACCCAAAACTGCTCTTAAAAAAAAATAGCCTATTAAAAAACAAGTCACATGGGAAAACAGGCCATCCCCTGGGGAGTCGCCCAGGAAGTACTGCGTCTGCATCCACAAATATATTTTGACCACACTTTGGGGGCTGCCCGAGCCAGAGATGGCCATTAAGGAAAACATAAGGCATTTGTATATGTGCTTCCCAAACGTACAGAACTCATTCACACACAAGATTTCATATTTTCTGCCCCACTCCTATAAAGTATTACAGTTCTCCTTGTTTCTCAGGGGTTCGGTGAATGCTGCTTTTAAGGTTAACATGAATAGACAAAAGTTCTTGGTCTTTTAAAAAGAAGTTGTTAATGACATAATTGTAAGCTGGTCAGAATAGATTGTACAGAAGGTTTTATGAGGTTTGTAAAAAGCTTTTCTTATTAAATCACTATAAAACCTCACCAAAATAGCTCAGACTAACTTGGGAGAAGGCCAGTCATAATTAGTGGGAAACTTGAAATGCAGAATATTTCTTTAAAAATGCACTTTTAATACTTGAGGTCCACATAGTAAAAGGAACTCACGGCTAAGAAAGAGCCTGTGTCTTTCACAAACAAATAAGACTCCGTGGATTAGGCCGGTGTCCTTAAGGAGGATAAACGGTCCCACTGTGTGAGTTTGGAGGAGTCGTACAACCTCACTGGGCCTCGATTTCTTCATCTGAACAGAAACGGGCCACCAAGGGAAAGGACTGGATCATCTCCAGGTTCCTCCCAGCACTACAAGACTCGTCTTTTCTAATTACGTTCACGCTGTTAATTTGCTTCACAGATTCCTTCTTCATGGTGAACTTGCAGGAAATGTTACATATCCTAAATTAGCAGGGTTCGAATTAATGAGCTTTTACTGTCTCCTAGGCAGATTTGGAGATAAAAAAAAAAGGAAGACAGAAACATAAACGAGGTTTCGAGGTGCTCACTCAGACACAGATTCACAGGTTCACATGATCGATTTCAATTCCCGGGGCATCTGCTCTTTGGAATCCTTAGGAAGACAGGTCACGTATCCTGCTTTGAAGAGCAGAGTCAGGCGCCAACACACAAAATGACATGTATCGTTGGAAGTCCATCCAATTTTGCACAACCCTGGGGCATCTCCAGTTTCTCATCCCAGGAAAGGATTATTCTAGTGGTTTCAAAGGGTTTTGAGTAGCTGCTTAGTATTAATAACCAGGTCAGACCTAATAACCACAAAAGCAAAGGCCGATTCTTTACCTGGTGTTCCCGACTGAGTTGTGTCCCTCAGAATTCACGTGTGGAAGCTCTCTCCCCTCCAATGTAGCTGTGCGTGGAGGTAGGGCCTTTAAGGAGGTAATTAAGATGAAATGAGGTCATAAAGGCAGGGCCCTAACCGGATAGGACTGCTGTCCTTGTAAGAAGGAGAAGAGACACCAGGCGTGCAACTGTACCAAGGAAAGGCCACAAGAGGACACAGCACAAGGTGGCCGTCTGCAAACCAGAAAGAGAGGCTCACCAGAAAACCAACCCTGCGGGCACCTGATCTTGGACTTCCAGCCCCCAGCACTTTCTGTAAATAAACGTCTGTTGTTTAAGCCACGCAGTGTGTGGTATCTTGTCTGAGCTGACTTACGCACCTGGGGGAAATATAACAGCAACGCAAGCTAACATCGAGCGCCCGCCAGTGTCGGGTTCAGTGCTGACAGTTTTAAGTGCATTATCCCACCTAACTCTCGCACTAGCCATACAAAATAGGTATGACTATTCATCATTCTACATGATTTCTTACCATATTACCTTCTTGTTCATTCATTCTCTCCCTCCTTCATTCATTCATTTGATGAACATGTGGCTGGCACCAATCATTCATTCATTCATTCATTCATTCAGAAAACATGCCCCAAGCACCATGCTTACAACTTCCTACAGAGCAAATCACTTTGATTCCAAGAAGGCCCTTTAAGGGTGCCAAACGCACTGCACACGTGGCCTGTATGCAGTCCTGCGACCACACACACTTAGTCTTTAGAGACTTGGGGTGCCTGCCCTCCCATCCCTGTTTCCTTGCTGCAACATCCACTTAATACCTATTGTATGAAACCATCTCCCTTCTTTTTATTCTTCTGCCAAGTATGTACTGACCCCTTTTCAAACCTCAAAATTGAGGTTTGCACATAATCGCGCTGACAATTCCCTTAGTATCAGAGGCCGGAATGGAGTGCATCTTAATGAGATGCATAATTGCTCAGAGCAATGCTTTTATTCACCAGCCACTCTGTGATTCAGCTCGGCAATTCATTTTCCACCCATCTTCCCTCGAAAAAGGCTGCAGGTTTCACTCCTGCAGCCTGAGACATTAAGAACGAGCGCCGTGTTTCTCAGGAGCCCCCACTCATCAGGATCATGCTGCTCATTGGCCATTTTCAGAATGAAGATCAACTCAGAGTACACTAAAGGCATCGTTGCTCGGGAAACATCTCATGGCAGCAAAAGGAAGCTCTCAGAGGCTGGTGCATTCCTCATATCCCAAAACAAGAAGAAATAAATTGAAATTAAATAACTCCTGATTTCATAATGCAGCTGCAGACAGCAGAGATGGCTGGCCAGACCCCGGTAGTTTATACCAAGTGCATGTGCACATTTTATCCAGCCCAGGTAGCCTGCACCACAACTGTACATCAGCAGTAAAATACTAATAACCACATGAGGCACAGCACTCTACAGTTTACAGACAACCCTCATTGCCTTATCGGCTCTTGAGGGAGGCATTGCTCGACCCAATTTTAGAGGCAGAGGGCCTGACTTGCCCAAGAACATCCTTGCAGTGAGGTGAAGCTGGATCCTGAACTCAGGACCTGTGGCTGTCAGCATTGTCTACAGCAGGACCACCTGGGCACCAAATCCAGCCACACCCCATCATTCACCTGTGGTCTTGGACTGTCTTCACTCTCAAGGGTAAAGCTGAGTAGTTGTAACAGAGACCCAAAATATTTGTTATTTGGCCCTTTTATAGAAGAGGTCCACTGACGGCTGGTCTAGAGATGAATGCACTGGCTTAGTTTAGCACTTTGGAATGTTCCAGCAGAGCGAGATGGCTTTGGCTCTAGTTTGTGGGCAATCGTGGACTGAACACTGAACTGGGAGTCAACTGACCCTTGGCTATGGTTGTTGTGGCTGCTGCTGATACACAGCTGCACACCCTTACTACGTGCCCAGCACGGTTCTGAGTCTTTTATTGCATTATCTTCCTTTAGTCTCTACAACAAACCCATGAGGTAGGTGCCATTATTACCCCTACATTGGCAGATGCAGAAACTGAGGCACAGGAAAGTCAAGTAACTTGCCCAGGGTCACTCAGCTACCGACAGGCAGGGTCGTCTGCTCAGAACCAGCATGCTCTATGCCTCTCTCTGGTCTAGAGGTTCAAGGTCAGCCTCCCCTGCTGGTTATGAAGAGCTTCCCTCTGGAGAGCTATTTAGTGTCTCTGAGCTTCCTGCCTTGCCTACGCTCAGAATTGTAAGTTTCAATGAAGCCAGCCTACGAGACAGTACTTTGAGAACACCGCAAGCATTACATAACCGTGAAGGAAAATCTCGGCAACTCTAACACCATTAACTGCAAATATTTATTCAGTCTTATGTTTAATGCACTGACTAAACACGGTGGTAGTACCTCCCGCCTATAGGAACCATGCACAAAAGTGTGATCTGCTGTAAATTTCAGGTGGTATGTGTGATTGTCTAGTTCTTACAAAGACATAGAAGGATCCTGGCCTATTCCCTGCAGGTGTGTGAGCCACCCCGAGCCGCTGGGGGCCCCTAGGGCTGCTGGCTTATTCTTAGATCTGTTAGGCATGTTCACAGTTCCCCACCTGATCCTTAAACAACTCTGGAGAAGGCACTATCAATGCCACGATCCTCAGTGTTCCCATTTTCCAGACCCCCCATGAGCTGCTGGCCTGACGCCACAGACCCAGCACCTCCCAGGCCTCCCCTGCACCCTGGTCATGGGCGAGGGAAGCTCTAACTAAAAAGATACGTGTGTATGTTAGTTTTCTATTGCTGCTATAACAAAGCACCACACACTCAGTGGCTGAAGGTGACACAAATTTACACTCTTATGGTTCTGGAGGCCACAAGCCCTAAAGTCAAGGCATCCGCAGGCTTGTGCTCTGTCTGGAGGTTCCATCTTGCAGGGCTGGGGAACCTGCGGCCTTAAGGCCACACGTGACCATCTAGGTCCTTAAGTGCAGCCTTTTGACTGAATCCAAATTTTACATAACAAATCCTTTTATTCAAAGGGGTACACCAGAGAAAAATGAAGCTTTTCTTGCCTCCTTTGGTGCTTAAAAAAGAACAATCTTGAAATCAGAAGGCTGTGGGTTCCCCACCCCTGCGAGGGAAAATCTGTTATGTTCCCTTTCCAGCTTTTAGAGGTCACTTACCTTCCTTGGCTCGTGGCCCCTTCCTCACATCATTGCAACCTCTGCCTCCATCCCCACATCTCCTTTTCTGCCTCTGACACTTCAGCCACCCCCTGCCATACTTACGATTACACTGGACCCACCCGGATAATCCGGGATAATCGTCCCATCTTAAAACCCTTAACTGAATCACCTCTGCAAGGTCCCTTTTGCCACATAAGGTAACATATTCATGTGGCTTTGGGAGGCCAGGAACTGTAGGTCTTGGGTCGTGAATGACCCTGGGGTCAAGGGCGAAGGCAACGACGGCACCAGAGAGGAAGAAGGGACGTCTGCAGCCAGTCTCCTCACCTGGGTCTCACAGGCTGTGCCACACACACTCACCTTTGGGACTGGCTTGGCTTTGATTCCCCAAACAGATCCTTTGCCTAGGCCTTGAGTAAGGGTCCCCCAAACTGGCGGCTGTGGTCTGTGGGACTCCCCAGAACCCCAATGGATAAAGCTTGAGATCAGCAGCAAAACCGCCTATTAAGGTTTGAACTGGATTTGGACAATGATATTCAGCAAGCTAAATTGGAACAACTGAACTGATAGAGACAGCAGCATTTCTCAGGCCCAAACTGGAAAACAAATGGCAGCAATTTGCCACCGGCTGTTTTTGGCAGAGCCCTATCTTAACAAGACACTTATCACTTCTTCCCCTCGGATTCAGTTACACCATAATATCCCGGGGAAGGAGACTCAATTATCAATTGCAATCGACTCACGTTGTCCTAGCTCCCGGTTTTTATTTCAAGATCATCTGAGGCCTGAATCCAAATCGTTTTTGTTTTGTTTTATTTTCAGCAAAAAGAAAATCACAATGTTATATGCTGTTCTCCGATAAGACAAACAAGGAACAAACCAGCCAACAAAAGAAGCTCATTTTGCCACTCGCTCAAGAAAAATGACACTTTACTCTGGATGAGTAATAAAAATAAATTAATTAAAAGGGAATTTCAGTTCCTTTGGATGCTTCTCATTAGGAAGAGGGTTGGCAAATTAATTTTACTGTGCCGATCTCTCAGGACCTCAGTTTTGAAGACAGCGATAAATCAGCCCATTTCCTGGTCCTATGAAAGGCACGCTGGAAGAGAGGGCTATTGATCAGCATGAGGGTTGGAGATTGTCTGCGGATTTCTATTTCTCATTCAATCCCTTTCCCCATGACCGTGAATAATTGGATGTCAGCTGCTTCTGAACTCCCTTAGTATCTGCCAATTCCCTAAAGAAGTCACACTCCTTTTCAGACACCAGCTCATTTATTCTGCAAAATGGAGGAAAACCTACCTCGGGCAGAGGCTGAGATTCTAAACTAAGATTAACTATTCTACGGATGAGAGAAACCAAATGTGGTGAGACAAAGTGGGGGGCGCCTTTTGTGAATGAGTCTGAGTGGTGACAGAATACTTTTGAGGGACATGTCTCAAGACAGCCTCCTAATTTCCAAATGTCACGCTCGCATGCTATTTTCCTACAAAATGCACTAAAATTTTCAAGCAGCCCCATCAGACCTGGAATGAAGAAGGTTCTTCGGGGAATGACGAGGATGGAATCACAAAGCCGCCACGCCATGTGGTTGGCTGGGAGTGGCTTATTAGCCGAGGAGCGGCTGTCTCAAATTCAAATTTGTCCCTCTGCAAAGATTACAAGTTGCTCCTTGTTAATGAACTTTTGGGTAGCTCAGAATGTTCCATCTGCAGAAACCATGGGCTGAATGTGGATTTCATTCTTTACCCTTAGTGATGAATGGGTGCGGGGGATGAATGAACCCTTTCCTGTAACTCCTTCGAGCAGCTACTGCCGGCGTCTGTGCAAGGCTGTGGGACCACGGCTTGGCAGGTCAGCGCAGGCCACCCTCTCTGCAATGGGCAGTCCCCAAATGAGCAACCCCCAGACGGCCTTTCCCAGCTGCCTGTTTGGGGCTTGCTTCCACTGGCTTTGGGCTTCCTGTTAATTAGGAAAAAGACCCAGAATCATCCCGATTCCTGTTTGAACACCGATTCTTGGCTGGGCCCTTGGCAAGTGGAAGAAAGATGGTGCCCAGTGTCTCCACCAAGCTCAAAACAGAACCCAGTGGAGGGACTACAAATAGGCCCCTCCTGACACGAAGGATGACTTGGGAAGGAAATTACACATGGTTACTGTGCCTAGGAAGGGAAGAGCTCAAAAAAGGAACATCTAAGAGCAGCCTCCTAACATCTTTGTGTGTGTGTATATGTGTGTGTGTGTAAATAAAAGAACATTCCAAATCCACAGAAGTACTTTCCTGAAACTTCCCTGTTTCAGGCACACTCTCTGGCCTGGGCAAACTTGTCCCTGGTTCAAGGACACTCAGTCTGACTCATGAGGGGCCTGAGCGAGTTTCCAGGAGAGGTCAACACGCCAGGGAGCTGAGAGAAGTTGCCAGAACAGGGTGCAGGTGGACACACACCCCACCATGCTTTGCTCCCATGTCACTGAATCCTGTCTGCTGGGACAGAGGGGCCTTCAGGACCCTCCACCCAGCTGTGCCTGGGGCAGCCGTGGGTGGTCTTCACCCTGCATTTAATTCCAGCTGACCACCCACCCCAGGGTTGGCATGGAGTCAGCCCATCTATAAGCTCTGTGACCTCCCAGAAACCACTGGAGAGGGAGGAAACTTCATCTCTGTGTAAAGACCAGTGAGTTGAGAATCACAGGAGTTCAGGTCACTCATTCAATCAACACATCCCTACCCCAGCTAAGCTGGTGCAAGTGGCTTAGCCTGGTCCCAAGAGCAAAGAACAGGGTCCAGAGCTGGACTGAATCACGGCTCTGCAGTTCCCCAACTGGGTTGGATGGCCCTGAATGTCAACCACAAAACACTTCTCTGTGCCTCAGTTTCCTCATCTGTAAAATGGGGAATGATGCATTTGAAAAGCAGTAAGAGGTTGTTTGAATGTGAGGGATTGAAAAAGCCATGGGGCAAAAGCAGCTTCTCTTAAGAGGCAGTTACTAGGACCCAAGTTGTGATTTTTTTTTCCGAAGGAAAAATGGTGGGAAGTTTTAAGGATGACAACATAAAGGTAAAAAAAAAAAAGACACTCACTGCCAATTTGACTATGTGCTGCCCGCCACTGCTCCATTCTATTAATAGGTCCTTTACACAAATCAACTCATTTGATTTTCATAATAATCCAAAGAGCTAGTTACTGCTGTTATCCCCATTTTACAGATAAAGAAACTAAGGCACAGAGAGATTAGGAGACAGACTCAAAGTTGCTCTACCAGTAAGTATGGATTTGAACCCAGGCAGCCTGACTCTGAGAATCCCCAGTTTTAACTGTTAAACTATCTGGCCTCATTAGCTGAAGTCAAGTAAGTTTTTCCCACTTTCCCGATGAGGAAATTGAAGCCGCAAGAAGTTGAGTTATTGGCCCAAGATCCCACTGCTATTATAGTAAGCAGAAGAGGACTCAGGACTAAATTCCATTCTCTTCCCATCAAACTGCATTGTCTGAGGTCTGCTGTGCCAGGCACTTGGAGGCAGCGCAGGGGGATGGGAGGAGGAGAGGGTGACACCTCAAAGTGTCTTCTGGAGGTAAAGCCTGGAGTGAAGGTGGGGGGCGTGGAGGACCCACCTTGGGCTCCTCCTTCTTATTTCTTGACAACAGTGAGGTCAGGAACAGCTCAGTTCATGATGAGACCTGACTCTGACTGTGGCCGCCCAAGGGACCCCTAACCCCACAAATCCCCTTTACCCCAGGGACGCTGCACCCGGGAAGGACAGGGTTGCCTTTTAGAGATATTAGAGTGATCTCTGCTTCCAGGGAACCCGTGCAGTAATGTAGACAGCGGACAGCGGAAGATTGGCTAGAGACTCTGGAGCTGCTGACTTTTCTAGAAGTCGGAGCTGCAACGGAACTTGGTTTTCATGCATCCCTGGCGGGCTTGTCCTAACCAGAGGGGCATGCATGGGGGATGCCTGCCCCGGGGTACAAAGCTGCAACCCCTTGATAGTCTGTGCTTCCTCTCCACTTAGCCAGATCTTCACTGCGCAAGGCAGGATGGAGCCACTTGTTCCTGCGTGCCACCTCTCCTGTGCCTGTGCCCACGTGGGATGATGAAGGGTACATACCTACACACACACACACACACACAAGCACACAAGCATACATCCATGCACACATGTGTGCACACACTTGTGGTCCATCTCTACACTCCTCCAGCGTGTCCTACACGTACTAAACTCACTTAGGACATCAGTTTATAACGGTCAGTTTGCTGGCCTGACTCTCCTATTACACCATGAACTAATAAGCTTTTGAATCTTTTTCCCCCAGCTTCACTGAGGTTTAATTGACAAATAAAAATTGTATATGTTTACATTGTACCACATGATGCTTTGATATATGTATACATTGTGGAATGATCACCACAATCAAGCTAATTAACACATCCATCACTTCACATAGTTACCATTTTCTCCGTATAAGAATGTGTAAGATCTACTTTCCTAGCGGATTTCAAGTATATAATACATTATTACTAACTACAGTCACCACGGTCCCCAGAACTTTACTCTTTCTTTCTAACTGAAACTCTGCACCCTCTGACTGACAGCTCCCCCTTTCCCCCGTCTGGTAACGACTTCTTTAGATCCCACGTGTCAGTGAGATCGTGCGGTATTTGTCTGTGTCTGGGTTATGTCACTTAGCGTAACATCCCCCAGGTTCAGCCGTGTTGTCATGAAGGGCAGGATTTCCTTCTTTTTTAAGGCAAAATAACCTCCCATTTCCCATTTTCTTTACCCATTGATCTGTTGATGGGCATTTGGGTTGATTCCATACCTGGGCTGTGTGAGCAACGCTGCAATGGGAATGCAGATATCTCTGTGAGATGCAGCTTCCATTTCCTTTGGGTATATAACCAGAGGTGAAATGTTCTGGATCATACGGTAGCACTAGTTTTAATTTTTTGAGGACCCTCCAGACTGTTTTCCATAATGGCTGTACCAAGTTACATTGCCACCAACAGTGTACAAGGGTTCCCTTCTCTCCACACCCTCACCAATATTTATCTTTTGCCTTTTTGATAATAAAGGATATACTGGGTTAAATAAAAGATATTATTAAAATTAATTTCACCTGTTTTATTTTTACTTTTCAAAATGTGGCTATCAGAAAATTCCAAATGACATGTGACGTACACTACATTGCTAGTGTGCAGCACTGCTCCATTACAGAGGGACATTTCACTTGAGCTTGGGGGGCAATCAGGGAAAACTTCCTGGTAGAGGTTTCTTCTGAGTGAATAAAAAAAAGTCAGCATTGACTGGGCAGCTTGCCACGAGCCTGGAATTCTGTATGTTTCTAACTTAATCCTTAATAACTGAACCACTGGCATTTTATCCCTATTTTACAAACAAGGTCTCCAGCGCTCAAAAAAGTTTAGCCCTTTGCCTCCGACCTCACAGTAACTAGTGTGGAGGTGGGGTGACCCGCAGACTCCAGTGGGAAGTGTCCCCAAGTGTCTCTCTTCCGGAGAGTTTGAGAACAAGCCAGGTCTTTGTTTCGGCTCTATCCCTTCTGACGAGGTTCAAATCCAATTGGCTGAGAAGCTATTTGAGTTTTGTCATTTACAGAGAAATCAAATTATGTAGGGGCCTCTTATAATTGAGGGTAATTCAGGAAATAACTGTGTGAAAATGGCAGGTTGTACAGCTGTGTTACCATTTGGAAATCGCCGAGGTCACTGTGTCACTAAAATGCCCTTCTCCAGTTGAGTATGTCAGATTATCTTCATACAGACTGACACAGAAAAACCCCATTAGAGCATCGCGCTTACCACCCAGATTTGAATATAATGGGTCAAGCGAGGTTTGTTCCTGAAACTTCTGCCCCTAAAGAAAGGCTGAGTTAAATGTGAACCCACAGATAAGACAAATGGTATCACACTGACCCCCCCCCCAGAGATGGGGTCTTATTTAACAGCTATTACTGAGGTACCTAACTAGATATTGGGAGTGTAACAAGCACAACCACAGGAGACTTTTGAAACATAAAAGCTGTACCTGCACATTTTCTAGGAGATGGGTTGAGCAGACATGCACCTACACACACCACATACACACAGTGGCACTCGTGACCTTATAAATCGGCCATAAGAGTGCCACTTATAAATCAGTGCATCAAGGGCGCTAATCAGTGGAGTCTGCTAGACATATAACATAAATCAAAACTGTTACGAAGGCCTCACCATGAATACAGCTAGTAGCTTCCAGGCCAGAGAAAATCGTCTATCTTATTATTATTCAACAAAATTCCAAACGTGCATCTGTAAAATGTCTGAGCCTGCGGTACAGGGGCAGATCAAGAGCCCAGAACCCCTAAGAAAAGTCCCAGGTCCCCTAACTCCACCCAGACAGTTGGTGGCTACTGAAGAACACCAACTCTGACCTTGGCACTGTCCGAAAGGATTTTGAATGTCACACACTTGGAAGACAGTAAGTATCATGCTCTTGTTTTACAGAGAAGGAAACCAAGGCTTGGGGAGGGTAAGTGATTGTCCCCGGTCACACAGCTGGGCTGAGATTCCCGGGTTCCTTCGTGCAGCCAATCCTCTCCTCTGACCCAAAAGGTGTCTGACTCAGTGTCCCCATCTGTCCTGGCTTAATTAGAAATCTGACCAGGGCGGCTTTGCTGGTTTAAGAATAATGGAGCCACTAGTCACGGTGAAACAGGCAATTCACTGTCCCTGGTTTTTTGCAATGGGCCTCGCCGGTCTATTGTAATGCGCGATTAATAATGAAGCATTCTCCTAAGTGCTGTGTGTAAGATCAGGTTAATGTAATATTTCATGGTTGCCAGCCAGCTGCTGGGGCTGGCAGTAAGTAATACCTTTCCATAAGGAGCCAGTCTACAACCAAATCAATTAATCCCTCTTCGGCTGGTAGACAGCTGTTGGGTCAAAGACGATAATTGGACGCACTCATCACTTACCAGGTGGCTGGTAATGAAGGGATTAATTGACCAGAGTTGGGGACCGCACAATGTCTGCTCTTTCATGCATGCCCTGGTCTGCACGACCACTCAGCATCATTCTTCCCGGACAGCAGTTCGAAAGGCAGAGGGTGCTTTTTCCCCTCCGTGCCTATTTGTAGGGTTGTAACTGATCCTGCAGAAACCCCCCTCTGCTGTCTGGCCTGGAACAAGCCTGGCTTCTCCTTACTGGCTCCAGGAAAGTGGCTCAAGTGTCCCTTCTGCAGGGCTCCCGTCAATACTTTCCCTGGGGGCTCAGCGTCTTGCATCTGTCCACATAACGCTGAGTCTCCAACACTCAAGGCATCAGACCCCCCCCTACAAACTTTCAAAGGAGCAGACTGGGGAACATAATCTATCTCTGCGTCCCAGTGGAAAAAACTGACACGGGGCCTTCATGCTTTGAATTGCTTTTCTCATGATGGGTTATGGGTTATATCAGAACCAAAGAATCAAACATCTGTGGAACTGGAGGGGCCCTTAAAGACCCTCCAATGCAATGTTCCTGAACCCTGGCTGCTCACCCAGGAGCTTCAAGACTATAAACAGCCCAGCCCTTAGCCCAGACCAATAAAATCAGAATCTCTGGAGTGAGGCCTGGGCACCAGTCATTTTGTAAAAGCTCCCCGAGTGGTCCTAATGTGCAGCCAAGCTTGAGAACCACTGATCTAGTCCAACACCCTCATTTCATAGATGGCGATGCCAAGGTCAAGGAGGGGACATTACTTGCCTTGGAGTTGCTGCAGAGTTAACAGGGGCTGAGTCAGAACAGAAGCTGGCTCCTAAGACACACGCCATTTTCCATGGGCCCCACGTGACCACCAAACCCGCCAGAGGGGAAAGGCTAAACTCTCCTCCTGGTCCCAACCTACCTCTCCCGGACCTTCTCCAGCCAGCCCCCAGCATCACCCTGGACTGCAGCCACAAACCCCTCACGGTTCTCTGAATGTTTCATGGACTGTCCCGCCTGGACTTCACTCCTGCTGTCCCCCGCTCCCCATGATATTGTTCCTTTTTCTCTATCATGGGGAAGTCTGATGTGTCTTCAGAGGCCTGACTCAAATGCCACCTTCTCTGTAAGGGCTCCCATGGGCGCTGCACCTCAAAGGGTTAATTACTCCTGGTTCTCTCGTAACTTTGCAAAAAGCTTCTATCAGATACCGCTTACCAGGTTACATTGCCTGGGTGCCTCTCTTCCCCACGCCTTTTTCCTCTAGTCAATAAATGTCTGAAGAAGAAATAAATTTTGGCAAGCATTGCTAAATCAGCTGTTTAGGTTGGGGCTGGGAGAGGTTCCCCACCCCTTTGGACTATTACAAGCTTTTATCACCTAAAACATTCAAATGAATCAGTGATCCCCTACTTGCAAATTTCCCCAAGCTGTGCTGTCTCATGGCAGAGTTCTTGGGGTGACTCCTGTGGTAACAGAAAACCAAGTTTGCAGTTGTTTCCTGGACATCACCGTGCACTCCACGTCATTCCCTGAGTCCTGGCTCCTGCCGCTGGAAGTTTACAATGGGTCCTGAGCACACTCCGGGCCTCAGCTTCAGTCACTGGGAAAGAGGATCTCATTTTTCCACCAGGGAAAGATAAAACACTAGCCTCTTCTCATCCTGCAACCTAGCCAGGTTAGATAAGCCCGGCTCTACCACTTAGGAGCTGTGTGATCTTGGCACATTGCTCAACCCTGTGGGCCTCAGTTAACTTATCTGAAAAATGGGGTTACTGGAGATTCAACGAGGCTGTTGTGAAGATTCACGGAGGTTTGTGTGAAAAATATGTAGACTAGACACTTGTATATTACACATTCAGCGAATGGTCATTTGTCTTCCTTTCTTCCTCCTTTCCTTCTATCCTTCCTACCCTCTCCCTCCTCTCAATCCTTCCTCCTGGAGCTGACCTGATGGAGAAGTCCACTTTAGCACACTGAATATTGGGCCAAAAGGAGCCCTTGAATAACGAAGATTTCACTGTCACTCTCAGCATCCCTGGAGCCTTTTCTGCCTCCTGATGGAATTTTTTTTTCTCCTCAAACCGTTCACCCAGAAGACCTCCAGATCCCCGAATACTGACTGGTCCTCAGACGCCCCTAAGTAAGCCGCAGACACGGGATGTGCCGTGTGCCCTGTGCAAAGCTCCTAGCTCAGCGCTTACACACTCACGATCGGCACGTCCTTGGAACGTGGTAATCACAGAGCAAATGCGAATGCTAAAGAAAGAACCAAGCAGGGCAGGGCTGAACCACACGGGTGACGCTGTGAAGACTTCAGGGAATCCACGAGAGGACCAGGGGGCGGGCGAGGCAGAAGGACAAGCCATCGCGCCCTCGCTGGCACTGAGGGGAAATTATGCCCTATTAAGAGCTGACAGTGCAGCTCTGCCCCGTGCACATGAGCTGAGCCAGGGTGGCCCGCAGATGTGCTCGGCCCGCAAATATGCAGTTGGCAACTCCTGAACTTTCGGTGACTTGACGCCAGCTGATCTGATCGGCAATTACGTTTTATTTTGGGGCCACGGAGACAGCAGAGAACCATGAAAATTATAAGACATCGGAGTGCAGTTTTTCTAAGAATATCAACTACAAACTTTTTTTAACCAATTGTTGTTTTAATGGTTAGGGGTTTGCAGGGCACTAAAATAAGAAAACCCTGAACACTAAGATCAGATTATAGCCAATTTTCCCAGGGGAGGTTTAAGCCTTTGTCCAGTGTAAATCTGGGTTTAATATATTTTCTCGTGGGGGGGAATGCGGTAATTCCCACCAAGAGAACTTTGCTAGTGACAGTGAGTCCAGCATAGATGTAAAGAAATCTAGATTTGTAGTTTCTCCTGGGGTTGAATCTTACTCTGTTTCTTACTAGTTTTGTGGCCTTGGATAAGTTGTATAAAATCATCAAGCTCATTTATCCATAAAATGGGGGTGTACTACTAGCTCTGGGCTTACTATGAGGTTAGACGCGATGTTTATAAGCATCTAGATAGTATCTGGCCTACGGTACTTGGTAACTAAGATAATGCCTTCTCACCATAATGCTGGTTTCTTATCATCAAAAATAAACAGTTCCTGTTTTCACCATCATATAACAAGCTCACATAACTGGTCATTATAAAAAAGGAAAACATCATCTCAGGGAGCAGTTTGGTTTCTAGTAATTATTGGTTTGTCCCCTGCCTCAGTGGTACCATTTCCCCCAGGCTCAGTGGCTTCAACAGCCTGGCCGGTAGGGAAATACGAGAAACTGCAACCGAGCCCAATCGGGTGCGTGGACACGAAACTAACTAAACTCAACAGGACACTCACTCCCTTCTCTCCTCTTAACTCCCCAGCCCACAGCAGCCCAAATGATCAGCAAGACAGCTTCTCTGAAAAGTGCCACTTACTGAACTTGCGTGGGAATGGAACATAATCGCAGCTTGTAAAGGAAGGCAGCCTAAGAAAAAACATCCCGAGACAACATCCCGAGGAAACGGGGTGATTTTCCTGCAGGGACATTTCCCTGGTTGCCGGCTAAAGGGCCAGACAACTTGCCCAAGACATCCTTGAGGGAGGACAGTGACTCACCCGCCCACGCCCTCACGAATGCCTCCCAGAGCTGCCTCTCCGAGTCCCAGGCTATTGCTAAATGGGCCTGTCACCCAGACAACGCTCAGAACGCTATGGAAGGAAGGAAGAGACGGCTGGGAGAGTCATCTCTCCTTTGGTTGGTTTGCAAATGGACCAAGCAGGGTCTCCCTCCCCAATTAACTCATTCCTGTCACCCCTGGGATAACAAGAATAACCAGACCCGAAGGCTAAGCACACACAGCCTCTTCACCCTTTTGTGCCCAGTGCCTAACTCTGAGCTGCATGCAGCAGGCACTCGTAACAGCAAATGAAGAACTGAATGAGTGAATGAACCCAGGAAGGAGCAAACTCCACAGGAGGCACCGAGCAAGGCACATTGTCACGTGCAAGCCTGCAAGGTAGGTATTGTTCACACCATACTGTATATGAGGGAGAGCATTCTCAGAGGGTTGGGTAACCTGCCCACACTCACGTAGCTAGGAAATGATGAAACCAGCCTTTGAATCCAGGTCTGACTCTGAATCAAGGCTTCCAATATTAAAGCCACCCTCATGACCACAAAAATGACAAATCATACTTACAGAGCCCCTGACACCTCAGGATTATTCCATCTTCCAAACATTCCAAAGAGATTTTTTAGACGGGAAAACTGATACCTAAAGAGAAACTCATCATATATACTCAAGGTTGCACAAGTTAGAGGTAAAATAGGAATTTGAACCCAGACTTTCATTCTTTCAATCACAAGTATTTGACGGCACCCCGCTAGACCAGGCTCTGTGTTAGTTGTTGGGGAGACAACAGAGAACAAGACAGACACAGTCCTTGGACTTTCCGTCCAGAGGGGCGGCTACTTCAGAAATAGCTCTTCCCATGACACCATATGCTGCCCATGAAAATCTGCAGCAGTGCTTCACAGTTTCGATTTGAAGGAGAAAATGATCTGAGAACAGGGGATGTCAACAAAAAAGATGGGAATGGTTTGCATCTGAGGAGCCTGGGTTGTTTTCAACATGGGTTACCAGAACCCTCTCCTTTGTCAAAGCCCAATCCTGAGGATTCGGTGTGTGGACAGGGTGGGAGACTCGCCTACAATAAGCAGATTGTTTGGGCATCAAAGGAAACCCAAATATCAAATTCCCCGCTGAGTCACCACAGAACCCAGTACAGAAAGCCTTGGGCAATACTACATTGGCAGTTACCAGGCTAATCTGGCCTCCTCTGTGCCGTAGTCACACCGTGGGACAGGGCATGAGTTAACCTGATTAGGCCACCCATGATGCACAAACTCAGAAGTCAATTTTTGCAGAAGGGAGTGCTGGTGCAAGACTGGGAACAGAAGTGGGATGAGAAAGTTCTCAGGCACATTCCTTTGCAAGGGTTCTAAGAACTTAGCACCCGTGAGGCCCAAGCGTTATCTTCCTTCACCACGTACCTTGGTCCACAGAAATACAAAATTAAGAATCTGATACAAAATACAATCTAGAGACTAGAGCCAAAGCAGTACTTTTTATCCCTCTTTATCTAGTGAAGGTCTGTTGATGCTGCTGTTAGTTGTAGACTCAGCCCCGGAGTCTGCACGTCAAGACCCACACACACTACAGAGGCCATTGCCACGGCGACCAGGTTTGCACCTACCTTTCCACAGAGGATGCTTTTTCTTGGTTGGAGCTATTTTTGCGCAAAGAGGAATTCTTTTTCATAATTGATGGCACAGAGGCTACGTTTGCCCCCTTGTTAAACTGACAAGTCAGATTTACTGTGACAGTCACTTCGCAAGAAGTCCCTGCACACAAGGGAGTTTGCCAAACTGGTACAGTGAGGTGTGGTACGTTTGGCGTCTTTGGGCTTTAATAATCCAATTTGGGAGCTGTGTGGTGAGCTTACCCACACTCAAGCCTCCTGTGGGGGTGTCAAAGGGGAGAATGCACAGTCACGCCAGCACTCCAATTTCAGAGGCCCATTGCTGGGACCTGCGAGTACGTGGATCTCAGGGTCGAAACTCTGGGCAGGTCTGAATGCTTAGTCTAGCACTCAACCTAGGCATTTCCCTAATTCTAAATATCTCTTGCTAGAATTAGAAAACGGGTGACGAAGAAAGCAACCACTGAAGATAAAATGCCAGGCAGTGGGAGGAAGTTTTAAATCCCCAAAGAACACAGTTTTGGAGTTTTTAAGTTATCCTCCACCCCTAAAAAATTGACATGTGCTGACGGAGTTCCCAGGGCTTACTTACCTGGATCGGGTTGTAGAGTTCCTGCAGGGGGCTTCGGGACCCCTTCCGGCAGCAGATGTCCACAGCAAAGGGGTTCCTCCGCATGACTGAGGAAAGAAAGCAAAGGCTCATCAGAAATGAGCAACCAAGGTTTCTTGTCTGGCAAAGAAAAAGGCACAGAGGAGGGAAGGAGAAACAGGTAGGAAAGGAAGAGGGAACATCGGCTTCTAGCAAATTCCAATTTCCAATTCCGTTCCCTTATCCCGTGATACAGCTGCCGCCCTGTCTTCCCAACATTCAGGTATCTCCACACCCAGAAGGGTAGAAATCATGCTAAAAATTCTTCCAAGTTTTTAAGAAAACAAGTTGGGCATCTAAAACTCATGGAAATGAAACCGCTCACAAAAGACGGTATAAAGGTTGTTTCAAAAGAGCAAGTTCTACCAAGCACCAGGCTCGGTGACATAGCTTAAGACTCCGCAGACTTCTCCCTCAACAATCAGTGACCTCTGATTCCCGGTCCCGGGGAACCTGGTCTCCCGAGAACGGTGCAAGTCCCTCCCTAGGAGGCTTCTCCCACGGGATAAGGCAGAGGCCCAGCCTCCTCGAAGCCTCTCGTAAATTACGTGATTTTTAATTGAAATATCAGTTTGAGGCAGAAAGGACGAGAGTTTACGGTTCCAGGCAGACGGAGACGGCACTTGCAATTAATAAAAGAGAGGGAATTAAGTGAACTCCTCAAAACCCACCAGCAGGGAGGCCACCAGGAACCATTTTTAAACGGAAATGGGTTCTTTCTTTTTTCATTCTTTTTGTTCACAAAACACCCGCACTCCGTACAGCCGCTCACTCACACAGTGGCTAACACAGTCACGCGCCTGATAATTCTCTGCTGAAGGGAAGAGGGAGGAGGAAGGGAAGATGGGGAAAGAAGTTGGGAAGGAGGAAGGGAAAGGAGGAGGGAGAAGGAGGGAAGGTGGGAAGGAAGGAATGAGAGAGGGAGGGAAGAAAGGAAGGAGAGAGGGAGGGAGGGAGGCCAGCGGGAAGGGGGCAGGACAGGCGAGGAATGAATGAACAAGTGCTTTCTTCTCAAACAGGAGGCAGTTTTCTCAATGACCAACGTGATGGGAACACAACTGGAACAAGGAACACAGATCCTTTCATAAACCTAAAGAATTCACCCGCTCTGTAGTGGCAGAAGAGTAGACAGCAGGACATTCCCCACAGCAGACAGTCTGGGTTTGAATCCTGACTCTACCACATGTCAGCTGTGTGACCTTACACAGATTACTTAACCTCTCTGTGCCTCTGTTTCTTCATCTGTAAGATGGGATGAGAAGAGTGTCTAACTCCCTGGGTTGGATGTGAGAATTAAATGAGTTACTACTATATACAGAATCCTTAAAACTGTGCCTGGCAAACAGCCAGAGTTTCGAAGTGTTGGTTATAAATTTCTGAAGCTATTCTAGATCGTACACTGGGTCTGCACGTAACAATTATGACATGAGTCGCGTGGCCTCTGGGAGGAAGGGGGGAACTTCTCTGTTCATGAGCTACCAAGTGGGCTGATGAGAAGCTAGCAGACCTTGAGCAGGGCGCAGCTCAGAAGACTGGGCGGGCTGGCCAGAGGGGCTGAAGCCAGGGCCCTTTGTTCAGAAGTCAATCTGAGGTCAGAAGAGTGAGGACAGTCGTCCCCACGAGCAGCTGATTCCTTCTGGAAGGTCTCCAGGTGAATCAACTCCTTCCCGGGTGATCCACCTTAGACTTGTCACTTTGAGCCACATGGAAACCCCGAAAGTAAATCGTCAATTCCAGGAAACTTGAGGCCGTGTTTTCTCTCTGCTTTTCCTTGGCTTCCTAGGGCAGGGGTCAGCAGACTTCCCTAAAGGGCCAGATGGCATTTGGGCTTTGCGCCATGGGATGTCTGTCGTTAACTCTTCACCTGGGCCACTGTGGTGTGAAAGCGGCCACGAACGATACGGAAACGAATGGGCCTGGCGGAGTGCCAACAAAACGTCACGTAAGGACAGGGAAATCTGAATTTCATCTAATTTTCATGTGTCAAGAAATATTATTCTCTTGAGTTTTTTCTCCACCATTTAACAAAAATAAGGCAGTGGGGCTGGACTTGGCCCTCGAGCTGTAGTTTGCTAACCCCCGCCCTAGAGAACTGTCCCCAGCATTCCCGGGGTCAGCAGGGCCAGCCCCAAACACCCCCCCCACCAACGCCTGCAGCCTTCCCCGGGGAGGAGGGATCTGTGGGCAAATGTCAATACATAAAAGCCATTAGAGTTTGATTAGGCCGCACAGAGAAACACTGGTTCTTTGTTCCCCCACAGTTGCCCCAAGAAGAGGCGGGGGAAATTCTACGTTGTGTTTTTCTTTAATTTATTACTTCATTTTTCATTTCCACCAAAAAGGAGGTAAACTGTTAAATGCACGCAAGTTGCCCTCGGTGCACAATGACATAGCAACACTTTGGAGGAGTAAAAACAGCCATAAAACTTGTAAAATTATGCCCACGCCGTGCAAGATTAAATTCGCCCCATGGCGGCAGACAGGCTCATCCAGGCCTAGGGCTGCGCCACTGCTGCGGTGAAAACTCTACCGTGGAATCCATTAAAAGTCTGCTTTTATGGGGGGCAGTGTTATTTAATTGGCTTATTTTTCTAATACAAGGCCTTTAAAATGCTTTGACTGTGTGGGGCCCAACTTTGGGGCCTTTGCCTATAAGCTGCCAGCGCCCCGTCCAGCCCTGCCCGTGACTTCCCAGGGTGGGCGCCGCGTGAACCCACTTTGGCTCCCAGACCACAAAAGCCAAAGGGGCCTTGTGCACTTTTTATGGGAACAATCACAATCCGGCCGCTGATGGAGCACGCGTGGTGTGCCAGGCGCCTGGGGAAGCGTGATCCTTCCCACGGGGAAGGAAGTCTCTGCATTTTGCAGATAACCGCTCTGAGCCTCCCGTAACTGTGGTCACTCGGCTAAGGTCAGGGCCACGTCCATGGAAAGTTGGCAAGATGAGACTCGAGAATGGCAGGCGCTGCCTGACTCCTGCCCACCAGGTGGGATGCTCAGGTCTACTCTTTTTCTCCCACCCCTACGAGGCCAGTAAGAGCCAGATGACTCAGAAGGGACCCAGTGATCTGCTGAAACATGAAAATAAGAGTAAAGAGAGACCAAGAGCAGATTGAAGTCCCCCCAAATCCTCCTGTCATGCTCCAAAACCTAGAGTTTCTCAATGTGCACTCCACTCACTTTCTCCGGCAGATCGCTTGTTAAAAAGGCAGATTCTGGCATGTCCTTGGCTTTGTCCCAGATTTATTGAATCAGAAGGAGGGGAGATGGGGGGGGAGTTAAGGCCCAGGAATCTGCATTCTAATAAGGTTTCCACCCCTCCCCATGGGGAAAAGGGAGAGAAATCACACTTTAAACCTTCTGATTCTTAAGAATCCGATTGCAGAATAAACAATTCCCTCACACCCTGGCTCCATGTACCTCCAGAGACAGTGTGACATTTACAATGAGAGCTGTGGAACGTCCCCAGTGCCGCTGTTGGGTGAAGGTACAGATACCCCCTAGAAGCTGAGCCCCACTGTGCCCCTTCTCAGGTCTAGACCACGGGGGCTTTTGGTTTGTAGGGACCACAACTGATTACAGGGCTAGTCACATCCAAATGACAATAATGAGGAACTCCCATGTTGCCTGGGAGGCAAAGGAAGGGCCCGGGATATACTCACATAAGCATGAGAATATTTATCCCATGTGTGTCCTAGAAACAGTGGCCTCAGAGGAGGTTGAGTAACCAGCGCCCAGACAGCGGTGGCAGCTAGCATTTAGAAAGCACTGCGCTATCGTCCCCACTTTGCTGATGGGAACACTTAGATCTGGCAGGGTTGGGTAACTTGCCCAGGTCTCGTGACTAGTAAGAGGTGGAGACAGGATTCTAACCCCGGAAGACCATGCTCTCAGCTACCACACTAGACCACGGCTCAAGTGCCATGTAAGCCAAACACCCCCATGGTTTCCTCCTGGCCTGAGACCTGGTTGGCCGGTCACTTCTAGGACAGGTGATCCAAAATATAATCTGGTGTTACAGCCTTCATCAAAATGCCGGGATGGCAAGCTATTAATGAACAGCTATTACACTCATTCATTCAACAATTTTTATCATGCACCTATGATATGCCGGCACCTTGCCAGCCACTGGGTTTGGGGGTCATAGGCTCTGTCTTATCCATGTTGCTTCTGCGGTGCTTGGCACACAGTAGGTCCTCAAAAGGTTTATGAACGATCTAGGATTTAACACCTCCTTACGGAGCATCAGAGAGGTTGGTTCCTGCTATATATAGACAGGAAATTGCCAGTAGCATCAGTCTATGGTTATTTTTTTTCCTTTGAAAATGAAAGGTCTGATGAGCCCCAAGAAAGGAATCCCTGAGGGCACGTAACGGTGGCCTTCCGCTGCCCACCCCACTGCGAGTTTTATTCGGTGACGACGCTTGTTTTCTCCCTTCTAAACTCAAATCAATGGGATTCAAGACCATTTTT
Source organism: Lepilemur ruficaudatus (assembly GCA_963574885.1). NCBI lineage: Eukaryota > Metazoa > Chordata > Mammalia > Primates > Lepilemuridae > Lepilemur > Lepilemur ruficaudatus. Next base: position 2,651 of record CAUYRT010085932.1, on the reverse strand, counting down.
TAAGAATCAATTTACAGTATGACTTCTTGGACCCAGGAACAGCTCTGCATATTTCAGAACTGCATACATAAATGAAGCTAAAAGTCAAGTCAAGCAGCTTGCGTTTGTTTCACGATGACGGAGAGCACATTGTTTTCAAGTGGACACTCCATCGCCGGACTCCTAACGGACAGCAGGCCACGGGAAGCTAGTTCACGACCGAGGAATCAAGTCCGCCTCATTCTCCGAGGGGCTCCCCGAGCCCCTGCCAGTGCTGCTGGAATGGAAGGGGACTCCTGGACTGTTAACTCAGGTCAGAGGACATAAAACTGAAATGGTGCGGGACTCTGCGTAGGAACTTGCCTTTCATGCATGTCATAAAAACAGAGACATCGGGAATTCCGAGGGATTATATAGTCCAGCCCCTCAATTTGCAGAAGAAACTCAGAGAGCTTACCTGCTTGCCCAAAGCTCCCTGTAGCTAGCAGCAGAGCCAGGGCTGGAAGTCAGGTCTTACAAAACACAGTAAACTACCATTTATTGAGAATTTACCATGTACCTCATGCCTGATGCAATACTAAGCCCTTTTCTCACATTGTTTCATAAAAACCCTGTACATTTGAGATTATAATAATATCACTTATTCTCATTTTACAGTTGAGGAAATCGAAGCCCCGAGAAGTTAAGTAACTTGTCCAAGATCACACAGCAGCAAGTGGCAGGACAAGTAGCAAATTCAAACCCAGCTCTATTTCCAGAACTGGTGCTCTTCACTACTTTGCCGTGCTGTCTCTACAGGCAGTAAAGATGCTTTTACATTTATAACTCGCACCATTTTTGTGAGGTCACTTCCCTCAACATTCAACTTCTATACTAAATCACCCAGGTCCAAATGGGTCTGCACTCCGCCCACTGGCAAAACCAACTCCAACATTCAGCTGACTTCAGACACTTTCCAAATCTGATTTGCTAACAGGCTGGGCACGATTCCACATCTACTGTATGCTCTAAGTGTGCAGAGCAGCAACGCAGTTGCAGAGAAGTTTTCTCCAAATGCACAAATTCATGCCAGGGAACCCAGTGCAGTGCGGTCCAGCCCATCTGTCAGGACAGGACAGCATCTGAGTCAACCCCATCAAGTGGGAAGGGTGAGCAATGCCCAGTTCCCCAGGGGAGCCATTCCTCTAAGGACAGGCACTTCTGCTTTGCAACTGGGGGGCCCACAGCTGGCACTGAGAGGACACTAAGTCTCCCAGCTCTCCCCTATCACCTTCTGAGGTCGCTGTGCTGAAACTAGAGTGACCAACCAATCTGCTCTGCCTGGGCCAAGGAGATCCCCATGACAAAGGACTTTCAGTGCCAAAACCAGAAAAGTCCCAGGCAATCTGGGACGAGTTGGCCACCCAGCAGTGCCAAAGGTTCAGGCAGAACTAGAGTCAAGTCCTGGTTTTGCCCATTAACTAGCCTTGGCTTGAGTCAACTTCCTAATCGCTGGAACTCAACTGTACAATGCAGGGTCCCACCCTAGCTCTGCCACCAAACTAAGAGCCTCACTGTGAGCGAGGTCTCCCTGGACATCAGTCTTCTCCTTGGTCAGATGAAGAGGTTGAACCCGGTGATTGCTAAGTCCCTTCCAACTCGAAATTCCTAATTTCTAAGCACAGAGCCGTGGGACATCTCCCTGGAGAACTGGGGCTTGCAGAAGCCCTAGAACTGCTGAGGGTGGGGCAGTCAGGGTGGGAGGGGCAGGGGTGGGGCAGTAATGAGGGGCAGGAGGGACAAGGGGCCAGAGGAGGTTGTGGAGGTAAAAGCAATGCTTGGCTGGGAAACCAATTCCCGCCTGGTTTACAGTCCACCCTAGATCCTGGTCGCGGGGAGGGGAGGTTTTTCAAATGGAAAGTGCCACCTACTACTAACACTACTCCTTATAGTAATAATAGTACAAAAGCAGCTTTATATAGAAGCAGAGCTGGTGGTCTGCAGCTCCGGAGCCTGAGTCCCAGGGGTAGTCCTTGGAAGAGACCCCTCTTGCTTCAGCGACCAGGGCTCCGGCCTGAAATGCTCCCAGGAGGACAGCAGGGTTAGGGGATCTCAGAGCAGGAGAATCCAGCCTCTGTCCCACACTGTGATGCTCTCCTTAGAGACAGCTCACATTGTCCTTTGGGCCACCACTCTCCTTTTAAATGCAAAGAGAACACTACCTTTGAGTCACTCACCAACACTAGAACCCAAATGTGTCCTTGTGGCTAGACCTCTGGGAGGAACACTTAGAACCGGAGGACGGAGAAGACAGAGCTAAATAAAAGGGAGCGGGAGTGATGAAGGCTCCTTCCGCAGTGCAGCTGGGTTAGACCTGCTCAGTCCCCAGCAGTTCCCATAAAGTCCAGAGGCAAACAGAGGTCCACGAGTCCTCACAAAAACTACATCTGTAGCTCACCCGTTCAGAAACTGAAGAATACTAGGGAATCTCTATCCCTGCGAGATTTCCTTTTATCCCAAGGAATCCATAACTCTTTGAATCCAAACTCATGTTGAGTCTAAGGGGCTCTCAGCCCTCATCTGGTCACTCCAGCTCATTTTCAGAGCAGAAAATGGGCCCAGGGAGGAAGCAGAGTGGCCAGAGGTCCCAGAGCAGGGCTGGAGAGCAGGCCCAGGCTGAGCCCGGCCCACTG
>CAUYRT010085931.1:0-24748 GCA_963574885.1 Lepilemur ruficaudatus | reverse complement strand
TTTGACAGAGTAGGTTTTTGAATGTAACAAGATAAGTCAACTTGAGTGGTAATATATTTTGGGAAATCAGCTCACTACAAATTGTGACTGTAAACATTGTACTGTAAATGTTTTGTAGTTTTCCCCCAATAAAATTTTTTTTAAAAAAAAGGAAGATTTCAAAATCATTAAAACTCTCCCCTAGGAAGGATGTCATAAGAAAAAGGAGGGTAGCGAGGGATGGAGTAAATAAGGTAAGTGATTCTGGGACTGTGTAGAAGACCCACTATCAAATCCTCCCACTTTCCTTGGAGCTTGTGAGCCACAAACAGCCAGTCTAATGGAATTTGAAAAAACACATTCACATATATTTTCTAAATTTGGGTTTGCATGAAATATATTTGTAAGCTATTTAAAATGTAACTATTCTTTTCAAGAAGTCAGTACAAGCCAAAAGTCTCTTGGCTGTGCTTTAGATAAATTTAGAGGCAGACTCCAGCAAAAGCTGAATTGCTTTTATTTCAAGAATATTCTCAGGACTGCTGAGCAGTCTATGGTAGATTATTTCAGTTAGGATAACCGTAGCCTCCAGCTTGGGACTTACTTCCTTTTGATTAGAAATAGACAAATTTAAAAGATGTTGCAGCTGATCTGCTTATTCCTCTTTTACTCTAAGAGTAAGTCATTTTCCCACTTACCAACCCACTGTGGGATGAGCGACTAGATTGAATTAATAGGTGGGACTAACCTGGCCATTCCTGATCACAAAGCTGCTACTCTCACTTGTTCTCTAGAAAGACCACTTGGTCCTATCAGTGAGGAATGTGTCCTGCCCAGGTGATATTCTGCCCTACAGACTAACTCCACCAGACCTTAAAAGCTATTTAAAATTTATTGGAAAAATATATTCAGAAATCTTTAGTGCCTTTACATGGTTTACCAAATAAAGTTTGACTTCTTTGTCCTGGTATTTGAAATCTAAAATCAGGTGCCAAACTACATTTCTAACCCTTTCTTATCCTCCTATTTTACACCTCACCTTCTGCTCTAAATCAAATCTAAATGCAAACCAGAATCACCTGAGCAACATTTTTAAAATATAGTTTCCTGGACCCCATCCCTAAACTAATGAGTCATTGTCTTAGAGTAGGAAGGGAGTTAGGAGTCTGAATTTTTATTCTAATTTATATAAAGTGCCTATGTATTGAGATGAAAAAGACCATGAACCCATTAGAAAAATGGGCAAAGAGCACAAAAAATGAAATACAGATGCTCCTTAAACATAAAAAGTTGTTCAACCATATTCATAAAAAGAGAAATGCAAACCAATGCTACCCTACACTGATACCACTTTTTATATATCACATTGATCAAAAATATTCAAACATTTGATTACATGCTCTAATTGGAGAGGTTTGGGGAAATAGACACTCTGAAACATTGCTAGTGGTATTGCAAAATGATATAACTTATACGGAGAGAAATCTGACAATAACCACCAAAACTAGATATACTTTCTGTTTGGCCCAACGGTCCTACTTCTTAGATTTTATTGTACAGATGCACCAACAATTTCACTACTAATAGTCTTGTACATCTATCACTCTATGCATGTGTGATGTATGTATAATAACAAAATATTGAAAACAATCCAAGTCTCTATCAATAAAATGGTTAAATAAACTATGGTAAAATCTCACAATGGCTTAACAAAGAATGGGAAAGATCTGTACGTACTCATAAAGAAATATCTCAAGGAAATAATTTAAGTTACAAAGCAAGGTATGGAACAGTGTGTGTATATATATATATATACACACACATACGTGTATATATGTATATACGTATATATATAGATAATATGCTACATTTTATATAAAAGCAGAGGAAAATAGGTACTTATATTTATTTGTATTTGCATAAAGAAGCACCTAATGTATAAACAAGGAATTATAAAAACGATTACCTATGGGGGCAGGGAGTGCCAGGGTGAAGGGGTCAGGAGGAGTCCAAGACTTCTCTGTGTGTACCTTTATATATAGCCTTGACTTTGGAATCCAGAATATGTATCATTTCATTGAAAAATTAATTAAAAACAAAAAAACCTTGATAGGAAAAAAACTTGTCAAAAAAGGTACTCATTTTTCAAAGCCCCTCCACTAAATAAGCCCACTTTTCAAAATTCTCTGATATTTACAATACTTTCTCTGATGACTACAATTTGGAAGAGCTAATCCTTTCATTATATTCTTCAAACACTTGTTTTGTACATTTGACTTGTTAGGCATTTTTCACCTTTGGATCATCAGACATTGATCTTGACACTGATACGCTTGATGTTGGAGGCAGCATGGGCAGTGGACTAGGACAACTGAGCAAGCTAGGAGACAGGTCCCTGACCCCCAGGGCACACATGATTGATAAGTAAAGACTGAATAAGCAGAAGGGAACACCTGGCCAGTGTATGGAAATCTGAGCACTCATTTAGCCTCTCCTCCCAGCTCAGACTGACAGGGTCTAGAGAAGGCAGCTGCCAGGAACTGTCACCACTAATGAAAAAAGGAGTTGGGGGCAAAGGGTCAATTTTCTAGAACTGTCCCCGAGGAAAAGCAGCATTTTGGGATTTTTATAGATCCTGATAATTGTGTGGCTTCTCCATAAAGAATGATTCTCTTCAACAGGATCAAAGAGAGTATTTTAGGCTGCTATGTATTGTACTATTCTCATTTATAGATGTTATTTTAAAAATTCACCTATGAAGTCCTTCCTCAGCTAAATGAGGGATTGAAATTTTCTCCTTGTTGTCATAGTCCACCTCCGTCAACTTTTTCACCTCTCTTTTTATTTACTACTCTCAAACTCTACTTCCTTCAAAAGAAGCTATCAAAGAACTTCCTTTGCCCTATAAAATGGCCTGTGTGTTCTGGGCCTTAAAGCTTGGTGATAAAATACCAGTGTCAAAATAGTTTTCATCTCTATATTTTGCTTAGAAACATGTTTGCAGCATGTTTCCCCCCTCTTTTCATTCTGCAATAAAGTACGATTAGTCAGCAAACTTCTTCCCATCTGGCAAACTTCGTCTATAATCCATCCACTTAACAAACACCCCCAATATTTCTATACTCGACTGACATTTTAAATACCATTAATAATAAAGAATGCCTTTATGTGTTAGGCCATTTTAAACCTCATGTATAATGTACTCTGTGCTGGCAAAACCAGCCAGGCGTTGGAATTTGCTCAAGCATAAACAACTTTCTTCAGACAAAAGCCTGAAATCTTAAGGTAAGTTTCTTGGTGTTTGTAGGTCCATCATTGATGTCCAAATACATTTAGCAAGACGGACCAGCTGGTGAGTACAGCCCACACTGTAGTTGGATGTGGGCCTCTACTTTCAAGGCCCAGTAAAAGTCTGGAATAGTAAGGAGTGCTTGATTTATTTTTAAGGAAAAGTAAGGCCATTCTGATAGATTTCCAGCTAAAAATCGGTCAAGGCTGGGGTTTGGTTCACTGAGACCACGGCTCACGCCAATTCTTATTTTCCCATGGCTGACTCCCAGTCTTGGCTGAAAGTGCTACAGCCTTTCCCATAAGGGTAACCTGGGACATGACACAAGTTGGAAAAGGCCTTCCAGGAATTAGATGAAAAACAAAATAAAAGCCCCCTCCCTGCTTCAGGTCCAGGCTGTGTTCAGGGAGGCAAATGCTCAAGTCATAATACCTGATTCCCAATAAGGCAGAAAAGAAAACCTCAGCCCCTCTACAGCTCATATTCAATCCAGATGTCTAGAAAACAGCAGGACTGCTAAAAATTTGCCAATTCAGTACCAGATGGTCATAATAAGACCATATAGAGGTTGAGGTGGGAGATATAATTATTTTTCCAAACTCTGAAATAAGGAATGAGAATACTTTGTGGAAGAGTTGGTGGGTAACACATTTGACACCGGGAACACCTGGCTGAGAAGGGCTTTCATCACCAGCCAGCACCAGTCTCTGTGCTGGATTGAATACCTACTTCCTCTCTAGACATCTGGAGTATAATTAAGCTCTCTGGCCTCATGCTCCTATTTGAAAATCCAGGAAAGAAATGGCTGAATTCCAGTTAACCAATAAATATGTGGATTTGTAGTAGTAATCTCTTGGGCTTCAGTTTTATCACCAGGAGCAGGGATGCAGCCTGACTGGGAAGAGCAGTTGGGAGAGTTTCCATGTCAACATTCCATCATTAGCAGAAAGCAATTATAAGTAATTTGCAATTATAGCTTCTCTAGTAACAACTATGACAGCCCATTGATCTCCAAATGACTGTCAGATCCCATGGTGGTGATGACAATGACCACAATAATAGTGCCTATTACAAATACCAACAGGTATTTGTATACATTATCTTATTTAATCCTCACCCTAGCCTGTGAATTAGCTATGATTATCTTCCAAGCTAAGACTTAAGGGATAGCTTGCCCAAGCTCACATAACAAATAATTTGTGACTCTGGATTTAAATCTGTCTGTTTGCCTTCGGAATTTCCTGTTTTGTCTTTTGTTTGTGTGATCATTATTGATTTTGTAGTTTTGGTCAAGGACATTTCTTTTTCATTGTTCTTGTTCTCCCCCCAGACAGGAAAAGTGTCCATAAACCAATCACTGATGCACAATAATTTATGATGGGACATTGGAAAAGATGCTATTTATTTTTCCTTTATAGCCATCATAGGGGAAGGTGAGCTAATTAAAGTAGAGAATGCATAACTGACATTTTACCCCACATATGTTCTAGGGATCTGCTGTACAACATCGTTAGCAGGTACAGTTAACAATACTGTATTGTGCACTAAATTTATCAAGAGGGAAGACTTCATGTCAAATGTACTTACACCAAGGGAAAAAAATATGATTTAGAAATCTAGACCACATTCAGATCAAGTTGACATTAACATGACATAATTATGACTGGTATGCGTTCAATTACATGAATATCACATGCCAGAAAAATCTGTGAGATTATATGTTGTACATATTGAAGTTAAATGTTAACTAATAGGGAAAACACATTTTATATTCTTTCAGATGCTTTCAGATTAAATATATTTTATGAAGAAAACTGTGCATCATGTGCAAATAATGTGGATAGAAGGATTACTCTAAAGGATTTTCATTATCATTAAAACAAGAACAACAGTAAAATAGTAGAAATGTAAATAGGAAAAAAGGGTTGTTTTTTTAAAAAACAATAAAACCCAAGAGATGTCATAATTATAAAAGAAACTGGGTGGGTCAGATTTGGGGCTTCTGACTATGAGGCTTAACTAATTACAGTGAGTCTTGCCATGTTCCCAGGAGAACTGCAACGAATTAGAGCTCAGCTGCCCAGCACTGAGCTGTACGCCTCCCAAGTCTCACATATATCATTAATATGTAAAATTGTGAAAACTCTAACTTCAGCCAAATTCTTCTACTCTCCGAAAGGACTTGGGTACAATTCAGTCCATATTTGCAGTGACTTTTCATTGCGTGTAACAGCTTCTCTCAGCTCTGGTTGATTCCCTCCTCGGGTTTGCCAGAGTCAAGCACTTCCAGGAGCCTGGCAGGCCCCTCTGTGATGAGTCACCTGCAGCATGAAGTCTGCAGGAAGATCAGATGGTATTGCTCACAGGCAGGAAGACTCCAGCTCCAGGAGAAAGTGTCTGAATACCTCTCTCCTTCTCCCTCACCCTATATTACTTTTCTCATTTTCCTCCACCTTACTGACTTTCAGACGATAGAGTGCTTGCATATTTTTCATTTTAAAGTGCAGAAAACATAAACCAGAGCCATCCTGGAATGGCTACCTATGTAAATAGATAGGCAAACTGACCTGTGTCACCACCACACAGAGAGCCCTCTGGACATGTGCGTTTTCCTTTGCATCCCCCCATCCCACCACTCCCATAAAATCATCCCACCTTAAATATGAAAAAAAACAATAATATAATTAAAATGTTTAAGAGAACCTAGCTGAAAATGGTCGATTTTCATGGTGCTGTTGTTGACAGGGCCGAAGATAGTGATCACAGAGATTTTCCTGGTGGCCATCTTGCAGAAACTTTCCAGATATTCATCGCGTTGTTGCACATACATGTTGTTCTCAGCCTTGGGAGCCGTGATCAGCTGGAAGTGGGTAAAAGCAAATATTAATTTACAGTGATAGTCTCAGACGGAAGCAAAAACCAGAGATGGTTTGGAATAATGGACTGGTAGTGACTAACACCTAAACTACACACTATTCTATTGAACAGTGAGCATAATTAGCACCAAAAAAGGCTATTTGGAAAGGCCTATCTTTTCTTTTAATGGCTCCAAGAAGCTTAGAGTTTTCTACTCACTTTCATTATTTACCTTCATGACTAACCTCCCTGTGTCTCTGTTTTTCTCATTTGTGAGCTCTGCACAGGAATATTTATTTTGCAAGGCTGCTGTGAACAGTATGTGAATATTTGGCATGCAATAATTGTTCAATAAATGTTATCTCTCTTCCCTCATTTTGATCTTCATTATCCTAATTGGCTGATCAGACACTGGCTAATTCAGTGGTTACTACTATTATTCACATTCCACAGGGCTGCGAGTTTCACAGCCAGGTCCTGGGTGCTATGAAACATTCTATGATTTAGAATTTTTATTAGACAACCTTGCACAAAGATTTTTATGCTAGCTTTTCAGCCTATGTTTTGTCACATAGAAAATATTCATCGTCACATTAGGCCTGCACAGAGCCGGTGGTAGATGTCTTTTGATATTGCATCCTCCAACATGATGGTTTTCACTTTCAGTTTAGCCTTTTCTCCAGTTCAGACCTGGTATTTTTCACCTGGCCCACTGACTTTCATTCTCACATTGTGACCGCTGACCTCTTCTGAGGAAAGACAGAGCAGTCGAAAGAAATATTTTACTCACCAAAAATCTGAGAAAACATACTTAATTATTTTGGGTAAAATGAGGATATCCCTATTGTTTAAAGATCCTCTTGAACCCTCTCTCTAAGAATGTCTCAATGTTTTTATCTAACCTACTCTACTTAAAGTAATCTCTACTCCTTCAATTGTTTTAGTTGCTCTTTTCTGAGCGTTCTGCGATTACACCAGGTTTTCCTTAGCTGACACAGAGCTGTGTACCACACTCCATGAGTGGGAGGCTGTAGTGCTGCTCACCCTAGAGGTGGGAGGTTGTGAAATTTTATTCTGATGATGACCAGGTCTCTGTTGACATCTTAATCCTAAATAGCTCACCAGGCTGATGTCTGCAATGAACACTGCCTATTCACCCTTTGTTGACTCATCCTTAAGCTCAGAGGCAAGCCTCTTTAAGCTATTTTTCTATAAACAATACCTTGCATATGACCACATTAAAATTGACCAGTCACTTTTCTATTTATCCACCTAAACGTATAAACTATTTCTGAAGTCTGTGGCTATTAGCTTGGCATTTTTCAGAGGAGAAGTCACCATGTGGTTAGCCTCTTCCAAATATTTTATGAAAAATGGTTAATAAATGTGGTATCAGCTATTTATTTTTCTCTATCAGAGATGTGTTTATTGCTGCCTGTGGGCCTTCTCTTCTATGAATTCCCTATGCATGACAAAATACTCTCCCTTAATGATATTAAATGTGTTCAATAGCATTTGAGCGGAACATTGACAAAGATTTTCTGGGGTAAAGTTTTTGTTTTTATTTTCTTTTTCAGATTATTATTTATTTTAAATAGATGTGTTCTAGTTTATTTTTGATTTTGTGTTTATATGCCAAATAGACACAGTGGGTAGGAAATGTTTGTTTTAGAAATATAATTTCTTAATGGGAAAAATAATAAAATTCTCCCAAATTTATTCATTGATTAACACTTAGCCTTAAAAAAAGATTTAAGGTGACTATAAACATGTGATGATATTTTTGGTTTATTTATTTACTCTAAATTAGCTTTATAGCACCCAAAAATATTTCTTCAGGTTTTAATGGTTGCTGAGACCTCAGAGTTTTATTTTAAGTTGGTATATTTTAGGTCTGTCTTTCTGACTATTCTTTGCTCATAACACACTATTTTGAAATAAATAAAATGAATGTTTAAGTGAATACACAAAACAGTAAAAACCAAAGGTAAGAGAAAGAGATTTACTGTTAATGATTTTGGACTTCCTTTCTAAATTAAGGATAAGCACATATTTAAAATATGTTTAGAGGATATATTCTACATATATTCTACAAACAGCTACCAAATTCATATACAAACTCCATTTCATTCATCTTGTACTTTGCCATGGACCCTTACAATCCATGGACAGTCCATAATATGATAGGATTTTAATAGTCCTCAAAGCTTCCCTATTCTTCTTTTCCCTCTTGCGTATAATTAAGAATTTCAAACAACATATAATCATACAGAACCTTATCTTACCTGTGTGGTAGGTTCTCCCATAGCTCTACATACGGTAACATGAGGCCATGGTTGGCCAGTGTGAATCTCACATAAATAAAAACCTCTGACATTTATTTTCACCTCAGGGCCTTCGCCCAGGGATGATTTTACCCACCAGTAAGGTGACATTCATGTAGCATGACTCATTTCCTAGCTTCTGGCCTCCCTGGTTTGGCCCCAGGCACTGTCTTGCAAAGGTCCTCCTATTCCTCCCTCTTCACCTCCCATAGCCAGACCCATCTAAATTAGGAAAGGAAAGGAATCAAGCAGAGTGGCACAGAGAAAAGGCAATCTGTGTCAAAGTCAAGTTGGGGGCTGGCATTCTTGTCCTAGTTCAACCCCGAGCTAGTTGTGGTTTTAACAAGGCCACTTAATCTTACAATTCTCAGCTTTGTCGTTATAATGGAACAACCTTCCTGCCAATCTCATAAAGTTGTGAGAATTGAGCAAAAAGCATATATCTGTCCAGGCTGTGTCCCCCAAGCACATACAGGTCTGATGCCGCTGAATAATTCACCCACATTCCTTCCTCTCTCTTTGCCCATGTCACTCCTCCCACTTCGGGTGCCCCGCCCTGCTCTCTCTGACTGTGAATCTTTCTTCCAATGCATCATCCTCCTTAAAGTCTTTTCTAGTGGGCAATGATCACCTTCTCCTTTGAATTACTGTTCTTATTATCTGCACTGCTCACTTGCAATTTTTTCTTTATTTACTATTATAAATGCCATATACCCCCAAGCAGAGTGTAAATTCCTCAAGGCACTGAAGCCCCAGCCCCTATCACTGTCCTGCAGACGGTAGGAGCACAAACGCTGGCCCCAGTTCCTTGGGTTACACAGATGGCTCCAGCCAGAGGCAGGTGAGGTACTCAGCAACAAAAGGGCCCCCTGGTAGTGAATGTCTATATGCAGCACGCAAATCAGTCAGTCAAGATACTCTCTGGTACAGCTAATCTGCTCCTCGAGTTGGCAGAAGAGAAAATAGAGGTGGTTGATCATCTGAACACATTTCAGGGACTCTTTCCCTATGTTTTGACATCTCCATCCCATTCACTTTCTAGTTTCGCAATATTTCAAACAGTGTTTAAAATGGAAACCATTTCCAGAGCCCTCTTCCCAAAAAGAGCATTCTAGAACTCCTCAGTAAACATTATTGTCTATCACTTGGCCTATTTCCAGTTTGGTGGCAATAAATCAGAGCATGTTTTATGAATTTGAAATCATGTCGTGGTTCTTTTTCATGTTTCTGTTCCAACTGGTGTGTCAACAAGCCTCAGAGGATAAGGAAACCTGTTTCATATGGAGAGGGAGCAAAGAAGAATGGGAAGAGTTGGGGAAAATACTTTAACTCTCAGATTATTCTAAATACTGTATTAGGCTCAAGAGACTAGATTTTTACAGGATTCTAAAAAATAACTTCCAAGTCAGTAATCTGCCTTAGTAAAGTAGAGCTTTAAATTCTTTTCCAAAATTAAACCAAATAAGTAGATTTTTGTCCCAATATCCAGATTTCTAAAATAAGGTTTAAAATATTAACCCACTTGAATTATAGGAGATTCAGTTGCCAAAGCGTACTTAAACTTGCACTTGAATTTATGCAATTTAGCACTTGAGTCCCCTTCTTAACAGACAAGTGAGTAGATCTCAGGCACAAAATGATGGCTTGTCGTCTATATTCCCCATAGTTCAATCTTTCAGTGGTAAACAGCTTACTATAGTCAGCCCCAAACTGACACCAAGCAATCTGAAGGATTAGGTTAACTGGGATTCAATCTATTGTTCTTGACTGACTGCTTGGAAAACCAGAGAACTGAGGTACGGAGAACTAACCGGGTGTGAAAGGCAGAAACTTCATATTTGCGCTTAGTACAAAATGTTGACAGTTGCTAACCCTTAATATTTATTTGGGTAACTCAAGGTTGAAAAACTTTTCATATTTGTTAACTAACAATACAATTCCTCAGTTTCCCCTTGATTTCATGGCATATCCCACAGGAAGCTCATACACATAGGAAGACAGAAAGAAGGAGTGGCCTTAACTCCAGCTTTCAAGTAAAACAGACCTGAGTTCTAATTCTGGCTTCACCACGTATTAGCTGTACATCTTGGGTAACTTCTCCACCTCTCTAAGCTCTGTTTCTCATCTGTAAAGTGAGATTAATCATTCCTCGAGGGGTTGTTCCAAAAATCAAACCACACAGTCCCAGCAAAGCACTTTGCAGGAAGTACCCTTCACTGTTGATAGGCTGAGGAGGGTGAATTTGAAGGATTGAACTCTGGTCTAAGAATAGGACACCTGGTTTCACCCTGCAGCTCCTGTGAAGGCCTCTGGGATGCCAAATACTCAACCACGACCCATGCCATTGTTGCCAGTGTTTCTCTAAGTAATTGGTTAAGCAGGAGTTATGTGATGTGTTCACTTCTAAAGAATGGTATAAATAAATGTAAAGCACTAGTGGTTTACAATAAATTGTAGATAGGTACCAGGTTACTGAAAAGCTGGAAAGATGAGCCGAAAGGCTTGCATAATTTCTTGGAATGCAAACCTGCTTTCAGTTTGAGCATCCTGGGTTAAGTTGAGGGCAGTTGTATTAAATGTTCTCAGCCATCCTTGAACAGCTTGAGAGTGCTAAGCCTTAATGAATATTAATTGAATCACCGAGCTTCCTGAATAACATCAGCCAAGTTTGATGGGGAAAAGTGAGTGGAAAAAGTATAAACGGCACCAACAATGTTTTTCACCCACTGGTTTCCTCTCTGTTTGATGAAAAACCCTTTCTCTCTATTTTCTGCTTTTGTATCACATTTATTTAATCAGATCTTCCCTAATCTATTCTTATGTTAGACATCATTAGCTCTTCAGAAAACACATTTCTGATATGCTCATCCGCTGGGCACATGTAGGATTGAAAGACTTAAATGCCTCCTGTTGGTATTTTCTTTCTAATAACAAACCTGGTTCTCTCGCTAGCCCAAAGAGCCAACGCCGCCAAGAGCAATTCCAGCTGGTTTCTGTTTTGCCTCACATGACATCAGCAGAAGCTGTCGTTTGAGTTTCATTTGGTAGAAATTTATGACCAGGGATACTGTTAAAAGCAGAAAAGACCCAGCTGGGCTTTCAGATCCTGACTAAGGGAGTGAAGGAAGGAGAAATGAAAAGCATGACTAATAGCAGTGATAGAGTATGAAAACTCCTTTCTTTTGACTCAAAAACTAGGGGCAATGCAAGTATTCGCCAGGCAGGTGCACAATTACAATCCTGACATTTTACCTGTGATTATTTTTTTCTCTTGTTAAAACCTGACCCAAGGAATGCTTTGCCTGCCCTGTTAGCTAAATGGACAGAGTTGGGTGATATGCTTTAGTGGGCTGGACAAAGTCCCAGGTACTCAGGAGGAGAGAAGTGAGGCAAACCACTAATGCTTTCCCCTGCCCCAAAGGAGCAATATGCCCCCACAGCCCCCTAACAGACCTTCAAGTACCAAGTAGAGTTCTGTGAAATCAGAGATTTTTTTTTTTGGTGCTAACTAGGACATTCCCATTTAAGTTTGTGTACTCTGGGAATATCCAAGTAGCTGTTAAACTACTTTAACAGACAGCCTATCATCTGATAACCTACGTTAATATAGTCACTTTAACCCTCTGGTTAGAAATTGCAATAACATACAAAAAATATGTAATAAGACATACACTCACACTCACACACACACACACACACACACACACACACACACACCCTTAAATCAACCAGAGCTAGGTTTTGTTCTAATACATGGATCCACTATTGATGGAAACAGCTAAAAGAATTTGAGACATGCCCCACCCATGATAAGCACCACAAAAACTTTGCTCTGAGTAATATTTCAAATGTTCATTTAAACTTTTTGAAACTACTAAAGATAAATGGGCACCAGAGTCCCTCTTCCCAGATCATCAATCCAAATTTAGGCCAGATTAGAAAAACTAAAAGATCTTCTGAGAAATGCCTTGAGAGAAGAGTGCCCATCTGTTTTGATGGGGGACTGCAGGGCGTGGAGTCTTGCGCCTTCAGTAGGATGGGTGCTGTCCTCAATGGCATGAGTTGGCTCTCTCAGCCAGGTACCTGAGGAAATCATTCCTGACTCTCATTACCCAACATTAATTTACTGATCTTTTCCTTTAAGTTAATTGTAACACACCCTTTACTTCCCTGACAGCCTGGAGTAGAATGAGAGCTTGAAGAAGCTAGGGCTAGAAATCTCAGAGGGGTACTATTAAAGAGAGGGATAGGAGACATGACAAGGAGAAGGAGCCATTCCCATGTCACTGATAAAACTGCCTTTACACTTAGGGTGGGCTTATTCCTGCCCAAAGCCCTCATTCACTTGACCTAGATTCTATTATCACTCTTCAGATGGTGCTAAAAAATGGCCAAAAGAGAGGGCTACTGAGATGAATCTGTGATTCAACACGAGCTGCACTCAGAACCACAGGCAAAGGGGTAGTACGGACTACTTGTCTCCTTCTTCACACACAGGTGCACGCACACACACTCATTTTACAGAGCCACAGGAGAAACTGACATTTGGACTCCAAATTCAGATGTATGGCTAGGGTCCTAGAAATCGGAATAATTATCTCAGTCCCCTACGCTCCATCCCTTTGGCTCTTACTGGTACTTGAGCAGTGATGGGGGAGGCAAACTTCAAGGGGAGAAGATTTCTGTCAAAGGGGTTTTAAAAGGATTCTCGAGGGTTACACCAACATGACCCTTCCCTACTTCCAGTCATGTCCCCTCTCCCTCCCAGGCTGTCTTACTTTCCCCTGTGAGACCTCCAGTGTTGATACAGACCTAATTAGAGAGAGGGAAACTATGCCATTTTCCCAGACCCACACTTCTACTTCCTAAGTTCACACAGAGAAGGATCCTTTCCCTAAGTTGTAACTAGAGTCGATGCATTGCATTCCGTTTTAGGAAATCTTCCATTCTTTTTTTTTTTTTTTTTTTTTACCCTTTGAACTTGGTAAAATGAAGCTGTGGCCAGAAATATCTCTTGGAAGACAGCAGTAAAGATGGGGGAGGGGTCCTGACAGGCCTGGAAGAAGCTGACTACAGGGCTGGGCTTGTGCCTAGGGCCCCCAGCCATTGACTCGGTCCGGTACCCACAGGGCCATGAGTGGTGTGCAAAGCGCTTCACAGAACATCTAAACTGAAAGGAGCTATTGGCCTGCCGCCCTTTCTCACCAGCCTTCCTGATCTTCATGACCTGGCGCAGGTTCAGCCACAGTCTGGCATCTAACAGCGTGGTTTTACACAAACAATAAGACAGACATTAACACGCCCTGCCTCAGCCCACACAACAACGCCAAGGAGGCGTTTACTTACAAGGAGCCTCCGCTTGCCTTCAAAGGACCCCAGCAGGTCGGCCACTGACTTCCTGGGACTCTGAGTGAAATGCTTGGTGGTGGGTTTCAGGTAGCCGTCCTGCTCTGTTTTACCTGCTTTCTTCTTCTTGCTCTTCTCCTTCTCCTGCTTGCTCTTTTTCTCAGCCTTCTTCATTTGCTTTTCACTCTTGAGTAACTTGTCTGGTTTCTCATTCTTCACCTTTTTTTTCTTCTCCTTCTCTGGTTTCTCAAGCTTTTCATGCTTTTTAGACTCCTTGGTTTTCGGGGGGGAATTATTCCCCACCTGCAGCTCCTCCTCCAGCTGGGAGGCAGTCGGCCTGCTGAGGTCATACTTATCCTCATACTCGTTGCTGAGAATTTTGTCCTGGGCCTTCTTTTTGGGAGGTTTCTCCTTGGCTGGCTTGTGAGAACCTGGCACCACATTTGGGTCCCGGTGGCCGTGTTCCCGCCTGTCCGTGCGGTTGTCCCGGAAACGGCCTGGGCTAGCAGCCCTTGTGCTGGGCTCCGAGATGGTGGTGGGAGGGGCAGCCGTGAAGCTCTCAAAGCTGGTGGCCTTGCTGGGCCTCCTGGTGGTCTGTGGCCTCTCCCTGTGCGGCTCCTTCCGGGCTGGAGGGTAAAGATTCTCTGAGAATGAGGGCCCCCTTGCAGTGGTCACCTCAGTTGTTGCCGGGGGCCTGTAGGACACTGAGGGGGTCCAAGGCCTCTGGGTGGTTGGAAAGGCAGTGGTGGTGGTGGTAGGTCTGGTAGCTATTGTCACCACCCGGGCTGTGGCCCGAGTAGCTATTGTGGGTAGAAGAGGAGGAAGGGTTGTGGCCCTTGGGGTTGGAGGTGGCGGGGGGAAGACTGCTGTTGTGGTGGCCGGTTTTCTCAGCACCTTTACCCGGCTCTCTCTGGTCGGTGAGACTGGTGGTCTTCTTGGGTCCTCTTTCCTCTTCTCACTGCCCTGGCTCGGCCTTCCTGCTCCTCCCCCACCACCATTCCCCTCCTCCACCACCTGGCCCTCTACACCAGAGGCCTTGCATTTCTGGACAAAACCCTTCTGCCTGATCTTCTCTATCCTGCGGATGGGGCCCTGGTCGATGACCTCGTACATGGCCTCCAGCCTGACGGGGTATGGGTAGCGCTCCTCCACCTGCAGCGTCTTCTTCAGCAGCACCATGCCAAACTTGCCCTTCTCCAGCTTCAGGAAGCTCATCAGCTTTGGGATGAGGCTGGGGTCCAGGTGCTGCTCCAGGATCTGGCCCTCATTGGTGATCCTCCTCACCTTGCCCCCTTCCTCGCCCGCCTGGTGGAAAAGCACGATCTGCTGGATGTGCCTTTCTGCCAGCTCGCAGTAGACATCGTCTTTCAGGAGGCTCATCATGAGGCGGTAGTAGCCTTCCGAAGCGTGAGGGGCTGAGATGACCCACACCCTGTTCTTCCCTGCAAAACTGGCAAGAATGTTGGGGGAGCTGGACCCAGAGGGGAAACGCAACATTCTTGACCGAGCTGAAGACCCCTCATCTCGGACCATTTCACGGGGAGAGCGCCTGGCTGCTGGTCTCTGCTCAGGTCTCACAGGGGCCCCACGGATGCCCAAGGCAGCTGGCAGCTCCGTTGGACGAGGTAGTCTCAACACTGGCACACCCCTCCTTCTCTGGAGAGGCTGAAGGTTTGCGTCTTCCACAGTGGACCTCTCAATTCCACGAGACCTCCCCATGTGCCTCAGGAACCGCGCTGGCCTGCTGCCCACTGGGGAAACCGAAGGCACTTTCTGCCCTCCAGGGCTCCTTCTATTAGTGGCATGGGAGTGGAGTTCTGACCCACACACCAGCCACATTGCCAGCAGCATGATGAAATGGGGACCCATTCTCCACGTCATTGTGTAATCCACTTTGGGATGCAGCAGGGTCATAAAACAGAAAACAGAATGGGAGAAAAAGAAAAAAAGTTATTCAATTGAAAACAGAGCTGGTCATTTTCTCTTTCTCTATCTTGGCCAAGGGGAGGGTGAGGGAGTGATTAGAGAAGAAAGAGGGAGGTCAGGGAATGGAAAATAGGATGAGATCTTGTTGCTTTTAAGCCTCTGTAATTCATCAGTGTTTAGCAGAGACAGTTACATTAGGCAGGAAATCCAACTCAGTTCCCCAGCCGGCGTGCTTACACTGTTTCAACTAACACTCTGGATGCTCCAGACAAAATGCAAACTGAGCATATTAATTATGACAACACTCACATTTCATGCCTCCAAATAAGCAACAAACAAACAAACAAACACAGCAAAGACAGAAAGGATTACACACTTACATTGTGGCTCATAGAGCTGGAATGCAGAGAGTTTCAAAAGAAATCTGAAGTTTGGTCCCCAGGACAGTTTCCTAGATGAAATATTTTTTCTCCCAACCCTCTCTCTCCTTGCCGAGGGGGAGCAGTACAAAAGGGGTGTGCTGCCGCTCCAGCTTTCAAAGCAGCACCACGGATCCACAGCACCAGCGTCCTGAGAGCTCAGCTGATTCCTTTTCTTTCTGGCTGTGTCTTTTTACCTTCTGGACAAATAGGATGAGGTGACTGGAGCTGTCCTTCTAAGTCTTTGTATCTCCATTTGTCTGTAGTTTCTCCTTGGTCTTGTGTGTCTGTGTGAGCCAGTCTCTTGTGCTGACACAGGACGTCCCTTAAAGTTGAGTCCTGGCGATTTCTAAATCTCGCTCTTTCCCTCTTCAGAGTTCCAGGATCCTTCTTATCTCCCTTTCCCCCACAGTCTGGCTTAGTCCTTTTGTTTCCGGGCGTAAAAGCACTAGGATTAATATGTTTTCCAGGCTGAGGGAAAACACAGGAATGTGATGTTGAAAAAGGACTTTTTTTTTTCTTTTCCTACGCTTCCCCCCTCCCTTTATTTCTCCCCACCTTTTTTCTTCTCTTTTCCTTCTCCTTCTTTTTCTTCTTCCTCTTGCCTGGATTCAGTCCCAGAAATGTCAGGACTACCTCAGTTTTGCTCCAAACCAAACTCAAACAACAGCAGCCACTGGAAATCAAGGAAACTTCACTCAGAATTTAACAGATCAGCAAAACACCGCCTCCTTCGCATTTCAGCACGGTGAGAGTGGACTCAGTGAGCAGGGAGAGGGCTGCTCTTTGGAGTGGGGGAAAGTTTTGAAACTCTACACATCATCATAAAGTACTTTAGAATAGGATGACTGAGGACTTAACCCCTTCCATACCAAGCAATCAGGGTACTTTTCCCTTCCTGTCTGTTCTCACACGGACCTATGGAAGGAGAAAATTCTCAGATTTCTGTATTTTGGCTGCTTGGTTTTCTTAGAGACAGATATTCATTGGGTCAGGGTGCTTGGCTATGCAGACACAGACAGTGTGTATATACATACATACATATATATATATGTATACATATTCCCATGAGTATATTTTTATCTCTTTCTCCCTGCTTCATGCTTTTAGTTTGAGGTTGGAAAAGCCCATGGAAAACATGACTGGGTTGTTTTTATTTTATGCTAATTGGGGATCATATTACTGTGTTCTTGGTCCTAGTTTCCCGTTGGCATGGAAGGGAGCTGGTAAAAGGTTAGAAATGTAGGCAATGGCTGCTCTTCCCCTGAGATTGAAGTTGCCTATTACATCAAGGAATGGGCATTGTGAGCTCCAGCTTCAGGGCTCTGGCTACAGATGGTACACTAAGGACTTCCTTGGAGGTCATGAGTGTGTGTGTGTGTGTGTGTGTGTGTGTGTGTGTGTAACATGTAGTGCAATATTTTTCTCTCCAGAGGCTCTAGGTGTCTGGAGAACTTTAGGCAATCTTTAGAAGTAGCCTTATCAATTTCCAAAGGAGAGATTGAAGCAGATTTGGGCTTTTACCTCCTTGGTCTCCCATGAGGATTCAGCTTTTAGTGGAGAGGGAAGTTTATAGGATGTTTCTTCCAGCCTCTCCAAGGGCATACTGACTCTCCAAGTTGGTATTAACTGCCACCGACAGTGGTGAGGCAGGGTTCTCAGAAGCCCCTTTTCAAGATAGGCCATGCTAATGGTTTCTCTCACTGGAGTGAACCTCATCTAGTTCCTACTCCTTGATCAGCCCCATCTCATCCTGGTCACATTTGTCTTTCCTTCCCATAAGCTAAAAGCATGGAATTGAGGAAATCCTGTAGTGGTGATGAAGTGTAGAGTTTTTAGCTAACAGCTTGAAGTCCAAGGAGTGCCAAGAAGGAAGATGCTTCTCTGGCACCCTCTCAGACACTTGTGAGTTCAGCGGTAAAGGTGGGCTTCAGACAGAGACCTCTGTCCACTGGAGTCAGAGAAGATTTCAGCTTCCATGGGATTCACCTGTTAAGTTGATCAAATGCCTTGTGCTAGGTTGGAGGGTCCTAGATGTTATTTCCTTTCTCATGATTTCCTAATGTGTTCCACACTATCCTTACTGGGCTTTCTCCCTTACATCTTTTCTCTTCTTTTTCTCTTCTCCCTACTTAACAACAACTACGATTTATTACTGAGCACTGTCATGTGAAGCTTTAAGCTTGGCACTTTCATATATTCTTTTATTTAACCCTTACGGCACCCCTGTGAGGTAGGTAGAATGATCCCCATTTTGTAGATGAGCAAACTGAGGCTTGGTGAGTTTAAATGAATTGTCTACTGGACCACAAATGGTAAGCAGTAGCTCTGAAATTTGAACCCAGATTTAAAACTATCTCCAAAGCATGATATTATCCTGCCTCCCTCTTTCATTTCCTACCAATACCTTATTTTTTTCCTCTTCTTTCAATTCCTTTTTGTGTTGCCCACATCCATAGAAGAGTCTCATTCACTTGTTCAGAGTCCTACTTTCTCGAATAATTGTGTAGCTGTATTTTTTGCCTTCGCAATAAGTCCTTAAAGCCTTTTGTTCTGTTTCTTGAATATATCATGGCTTCTACCAACCATGATGTGCACCACGTTCATCACCTGTGCACTGATAAAGCTAAAATACAGCCACATTAGTGACCTGGAGTTGACCCAGAAGGGTAGCTACCTCAATGATGGGCAGTATCTGTTTTCCTGGGACCTGTCTTCCATCCCTCTGTGAGCTTCAGTCACTAGATGGCGCGCTAAACACATACTTGGAAGAGGACCTAATACTCTGCCACCTCTGTTACCCTCCACCAAAGCCTCTCCTATTTCTCCTCACACATGTACACACACACTGGCAAAATGGGCTTTCTCATGCTTATTCAGGATTTTTCCATCTCAGTGCCTAAAGCCTTACCTGAGACCTCAGAAAGCCCTCTGGGAAAGTCTGGGGAACACATGCTTAATAAGAGCAATTAAAACTTCACATCCATCCACTTCTGGAGAAGCCTTAATGGCTTGTAATGATTCTCAATTCCTAGTCCATTACTTAAGAGCTCTGTATTAAAAAGTCCCCCATTTAGATCTTTCCATTTTTCTGCAGTCTAAGAGAGAAACAAGCAAACCAATTAGTGTAGCAGGGGTGGAGATAAGTGAAAGGAAGAGATTGATGTTGAGTCAGAGAAAAGTTAAAGGAATAAAATTTAAAAGTAGACTTTAGAAATGCTAATTTAGGAATTCACTGACAGGAAACTGTCTGACATTGGTTGCATAGTAATTTGGGCGGGGAGGAAAGGAAAGAATGTATAAACCAGACTTGCTTTAGAGAAACTAGAGTGGGGGTCAGCTATTCGATGAAAGCTGGAGTAAACGTAAGGAGGTATCCAGAAAGGGGCACATTAACTGGTCAGATCCACGCTGACCTAAGGGTCCAGCAATCTGGGACCAAGGCTCAGAGGAACACACTGTCTCTGGCACACTAGAGAAACCAGGGTTCCTGTCACATGCAGTTGAGTCTCTTGCACAAATTAATACTCAATCGAATTAGTGAATCAAATTCAAAACATTGTTCTATTGCTTGAAAAAATCATTTGTTTACAAGGGAGGAAACAAACAAACAAAAAAAAACAAGAAAAGAAGGAAAAAAATAACAGGGTCTTTGGTGTAGTTTTGGAGGGAGACCACTTCTCCTGCTCTGTGATCATTTGTACCTCCAGCAGGAAAATTAGCAGAGTCATCTCGTTAGGTTATTAAGTGTGGATGTCCAATTTCCTTAAGTACTAAGTTTAACAGTTGACATCTCTGACATTTCACTTTGAAATTTCTTATTTTGTGTTATCTTTATTGTGAAGGTACATCTTCATTCTTTCAAGCTCATGGTTTGGCTTATGATTATCTTTAAAAGTTTTTTTAGAGCAATTTTTGTGAAATCATGGATAAGTGAAAGATTCGTGTTATTTTCAAATATTAATTCTGTCATGGAACCAATGCAAAGCAGACAGCTTGAAATACCAATGAAGTGTTTGGGAAGGATGTGGCTAATGAATACACAGTACATTGATGGTTTGAGAAATTCCATTCTGGTGATTTTAATCTTGAAAATGGGCCAAGTGGGTGACCTGAGACCAAGATGGATAATGATGAGCTGAAAGCTATAGTGGGAGAGAATGCACCTCAACCTATGCGTGAATTAGCAGCAAGGTTTGAAGTTACTATTCCAATAATATTGGACCATTTGAAACAAGTCAGCAAGATAAAGAAGCTCAATAGGTGTGACCATGTGAATTAAACGAGCGTCAGAAGAGAAATGGTCTCGAAGCTTGCCTTTCTTTGCTGTCACGACATAAAGGCCAATCATTTCTACACTGTATTGTTATGTGTGATGAAAAATGGACTCTTTTTGACAATCACAAACATTTGGTACCATGGTTGGGTGAAGATGAAGTGCCAAAACATAGTCCAAAACTGAATATTTATCCAAAAAAGTTAATGGTGTCTGGTGGTCCTGCGCTGGTATTATCCACTACAGCTTCATGAAACCTAGTCAGTAGATTACAGCGGATATCTAGTGCAACCAATTGGATAAAATCATGAGGATATTTGAGATTAAGCAGCTGAGATTTGTCACCAGAGACAGGCCAATCCTCTTGCAAGACAATGCTCGACCACATGTTGCACAAACAACACTGCTCAAACTACAGAGTTTGGACTTGGAAACTCTCTGTCATCCACTGTATTAACCAGACCTTGCACCAACTGACTACCACTTCTTCCAGGCTTTGGACCACTTCTTACAAGAAAATATATTCAATTCTCAACAAACAGTGGAAAACATCTTTCACAATTTCATCACCACTTGTTCTCCAGGCTTCTTCACTGCTGGAATAAACAAGCTACCATTAAGATGGCAAAACTCTGTTGATAGTTTAGATGCATACTTTGATTAAGTGTACTACTTCTTCTTCGAGATATAATAAACTAAGCTTTTCATTCAAAATTGGACATTTCATATTGACCTTTTGTCACACACCTTTATAACAGACACAAACAATATTCCCAATAAGGATATTGCTATGTCCTTTTTCTTTCCATTTGCAGACCTTAACCAGACGTTCACTCTTAAGCCCCATATGTGTCCTTCAGAATAAAAAAAGTATTCACAGTGTAAGACAAACTAAAGAAATAAACAGCAAAGTCGAGGGGGAAACCCAGGATGATTATTAACTCAGAATGCAGCAGCCCTAAAAAGGGTAACCCCTAAAAAGAAACACTTAATATTGATATAGTCCCTGAAATGTTAACAAAATCACATGTTTAATCCAAAGTTGAAGTAAATGCATACTTAAAAAAAAAAAAGAAAATCTACTGTATGGGATAATGGCCAAAACTCTTGGAAAGAACAGTTGTTCATGTTCTCTTCTTGTTCATTTATTTTTAATAAGAGTGTGTTGGGGGCATCTTGAAGGCACTTTTTTTTTTTTTCCAGGCAGAAGGTTTTTATTTAAGAAAATTTCTTGCTCCTCTGAGAAATGGGGAAGCTAAATTAAAAAATAAAATATGAAAAAAAATGTGCATTGAAAGATCTTGCCCTAGTAGAAATTAAGGAGCTATGTGAATGACCCAATGATTCATTTTAAAACTCTAAGGTCAGTGATTTAAAGTTCAGATCTTAATTGGTTGCTATTCTGTGTGAAAAGTGTGAACTTGTGGGCATATGAGTTTGCTAGTTGGGTGATTAGTGCTGGGGTTTGGAAGGGGTGGATTCAGTCTTAATCATTGGCCATGTAATACAGACGAAAGATTTATCTCAATTGGGTTTGAAGGGGAACATTCTGATTGTGCCTCCCTCCAGGCCCTTAGGTGTAACCAAGAAGATGGAGATGATCCAATTTTTTTTTCCTTTTTTTCAAGCTTTCCCTCAAATGTTTGACAAAAGTGCAGACTTTGCACCAGGAATGACAGAGAACCAGGCAGCCTCTCCTGGCTACAAGCTCACACCCCACTGGAGAAGATAAACAAATATTATACTCTCCGCAGCAGTACTGCCAACTTTCTCTGCATGTCAAAATTCAATGCAGACTATGGCTGCAGCCAATGTGCACAGAATCCATTCCTGTTGGAGACTGTTTTTTTTTTATTCCTGGAGCAGGCTTGACACAGAAAGAGGCTCCCCATGGCAGCAACTGCGTATCACCTGGAAGATCTTGCTTGGTATGTTCCATTGGCTCTAGAGTCCACAAGCGCCAGGTATTCTGTCTGACAGGGTGTGTTGGATCGCCTGATTGTCCTTTCATGCACATTCTTCCAGTCCCAATCTTGGCTCTGTCTCCGACACCTGTGCTGCTAGGATTGCCCTGTCTCACTGTACTGATCCTGCAAACCAGGTTTTGATCGTGTCATTCAAAACATCACCTTCCATCAGAAAGTGTGAACCAAAAGAATGGCAATTCATTCATCCAACAAATATTTAGTCAATGTCAGGCACTGTTCTAGTACTAAGGATATAGCAATGAACATTTTCTTCTTCTTTTTTGTTCTTCTCACCACAATAATAACTACATAAGCAATGAACATTTTCTGACCTCAGGGAACTTACATTACAGTGGCAGGAAACAAACAATAAGAATAAAAACAAAAATATATATATATTTACCTAGATATCTTCTTGAAAGAGATGTTTTTAAAAGGGAAGGAAGTAAAAGGTGATGAAGGGAAGGAAACCATTTTAGATGCGGGCAAGGTCCTAAATAAAGTCAGGGAGCAAGTCACTCAAGTATTGGGGGCAGGAAGAATATTCAAAGTAGAGGGAACAGTGAGTACACAGGCACTGAGGTGGGGGCTGTTTTGTCAAGTGTGTCCCAGAAGAGCTATGTTGATGGATTTTAAGCAAGGATGTGACAAAACCGGATACATGACTTAAAGGGATTGCTGTCAATGCTACCTGGAGAATAAAATGTAGGGGAAAGAATGGCAGCAGGGGACCAGTGAGGAAGATACTAGACGGGTACATGCAAAAGATATGGCAGCTTGAACTAGGGTGCTGGTAGCAGGGTAGTGCAGAAGATTCATGCTAGTCAGTATATATTTTGAAGATAGAGTTGATAGGAGCAGTTTGGGGCAGAGAGAATCAAGTGTTTTGCTTAAAATTCCTGTTAGACACTCTGGCATTATTGTCAAGCAGGCAGTTAGATACATGAGTCTGGACTTCAAGGACTGGGGCTGGAGTTATGAATTTGGGAGGCTATTTAAAGCCTAAGGCTAGGAGAAATCACTTAGGGAGTGAGTAGAGGTGGAGATGAAAAAAAATGAGAAGAAGAGGAGTATATGACACGATGTGGTAGGGAAAAGGCAGGCGCGTGGGTGTTTTTTCAGCTGGGACCAAGTTACCTAGTTGGCCCTTTCTCTGCAGGTCCTTGCTACACGTACCCACATTCAGCTCATTCTTTAGTGTTCAGGTAGGCCCTGGATCATCTCTTCCACAGGGTTTCCCAGAAGCTCCAACCCAGACTGCTCTCCCTTCTCTGAGAAGGGATTCTGTGGAGAGTCCGATCTTTGTGTACTTCACATGTGGGTTCCTGTTCTTCTATGCAGATCTTTAGCTTCTGCGAACAAGCAGTAGCCTTACACTACTTTGCATTCTTCTTATCACCCTGGTATTTGATTAATGTACAAGATTACAAGTCTTGCAATCAAATACAGTTAAAAACAGATATACCAAAACTCCAGAAGGCAACCAAACTATGAATTATCACTTTAAACAAGAAAAGAACAGAAGAGAAAAAATCTACACTGCTATTGAACTACAGGGCCTATTTAGCTCTACGTATTAAATAATAATAGTGGAAACAGAAGACATATCACTGTAAATAATCAAAATTAAACCTTGTACTTGCTTTGAATTATGGAATTGTAAAATTGAGGCAAAACATTTTATGTAAATAATGTAAATATTCATTTTACCCATTCATTCAAAAATGGTCTATGGAACACCTTCTATAGGTTGGACATTATTCCAGTGCTGGGAATACAGCAACAGACAAAATGGATCAAGTCTCTGTTCCAGTGGAACTAACATTTATTAGTGAGAGGGACAAATAGATGCCAAGTCCTAATAAGCACCTGGAAGAAAAACAATGCAGGAAAAGGTAATAGCGAGTGAGGGAAGAAAAGTGGTATTTAAGATGGGATGATCAGACATTATCGAAGGCTAGTCTCATCAAAGCAGTTATATCCTACATGTAAAGGAAACTGGCATATCTTCAATATCATCACTATCTAAAGGCGAATTCTTCAACCTTTTAAGTTGGTGTTGAGTTTCAGTCATTGTCTGTGTGGGAGTGAGGGGGAAACTTCCTCTTTCCCCTGAAAATACCGTGTTCAGGGGAAGAATCACAGAGTGATTACCCAATATCCCAATGGGATCCAGATATTTTTATACTCTTCTTTTAGCAGGGAGGGGGATATGAAGAATATAAGTAATTCTGTTTAGGAGCAATAAATGGTTGCTAGGGAACATGAATGGATGCATGTAGCAGATTGACTTGTAAATGATTTTCTTTGCAAATTAAACTAACCTGAGAGGCAGTTATTTCATTTAAAATGATTTGGGCCAGATC
>CAUYRT010085930.1:0-11395 GCA_963574885.1 Lepilemur ruficaudatus | reverse complement strand
AGTCCATAGAGTACATACATAGTGCTCCAACTGTATCTACGTACAACCAACACTCCATTTTAAGTGTATAATTAAATGATTTTCAGTGAATTTACCAAGGTGTACAGTTAACCACATGAATCAGTTTTTGAGGAATTCCTTACCCAACTGTTGGGAGGCTACTCAAGTGGCAGCAGCAGAACTATGAAGATGGTGAGATAACGGCAGTAGATGCTCATAGCCAATGAGTGCCTGCTTTGTTCTGATCCCTGGGAGCCACCAAGGGGGAAGGTGGCAGTGGAGGAGCAGTGCATGGCATCCAGTCACATTGTGCATGAGAGTGGCTATCCCTCCCCACTCCTTCCCCAGCCTGGCAAGGGTAATGGGGAGGTGGCTGAAGTGGTGCTGACCCCTCTGTAGACTTGGCACTCTGAGGCTGGGAGCTCAGAAGGCATCTGTTGCAGTGACCTGGAATTGGAAGCCAGTGAATCCTCACTGTGCTTGCTGTCTAGTGCAATGCTTCTGTACAGTCTCCAAGCACCTCCTTGATCAGTTCAAAGGCCTGCTGTGGTGGGGGAGTTCCCTTGCATTTCAAGTTGCATTGTTAACTGCAGGAGTGTGTAGCCTCAGAATCTGTCCCCTGTCCCTTCTTCACATGTGGATGCTTGCCCCAGGTACCTTCTGATTTTCTGAGCGGATCACCCCACCTCTCTCTCCTTTACTTTGGGTCTCTCAAGTCACTTCTCTAATGATTCACAAGGCTCTCTCTGAGGTGGCCTTCCACTGGTGAACTTCTACCTGCAACTTTTGATACTTTCTTTGAAAGCTGTAAGTGTGGCTGCTTCTAGTCCTTGTATTTATTTTTTTCATTCAACCCAGAATTCGATGTTTGATTTCCAAATAAGGCTCATTTGTTCTTTTGGTTCAGTAAGCTTAGTTATGATCTTTTTTAAAAAATAACTGTGGTAATAACACTTAACATGCTATCTACCCAGTTAACAAAATTTTAAGTGTATAATATATGATTATTAATTATAGGTAAAATATTGTTACAGCAGATCTCTAGAACTTATTCATCTAGACTGAATCATTATGCCTGTTGATTAATAACTTCTCACCCTTACCCTATCAATTGTCATTCCAATATGATTCTGTGAATTTGACTATTTTAGTTATTCCACAGAAGTGGAATCATGCAGTATTTGTCTTTTTGTGAATTGCTTATTTTGCTTAGCATAACATCCTCAAGCATTCACCCTGTTGCTGCATATTGCAAAATTTTCATTTTTATAAAGGCTGAATAGTATTCTATTGTACGTCTATATAACATTTTATTTATCTGTTCATTTGTTGACTGATTTTTAGGTTGTTTCATATCTTGGTTCTTGTGAATAGTGCTGCAATGAACACAGGGATGCTAATATCTCTTCAAGATTCTTATTTCAATTCTTTTGGATTGTGGGATTGCTGAATCATATGATAGTTCTATTTTTAATTAATTAAAAATTAATTAAATTAATTAATTAATGGCATCAGCCTAGCTCACAGCAACCTCAAACTCCTGGGCTTAAGCAATCTTTCTGCCTCAGCCTCCCAAGTAGCAGGGACTATAGGCATGTGCCACCATGCTTGGCTAAATTTTTCTGTATATTTTTAGTTGTCCGGCTAATTTCTTTCTATTTTTAGTAGAGACGGGGTCTTGCTCTTGCTGGTCTCAAACTCCTTACCTGGAGCAATCCTCCTGCCTCAGCCTCCCAGAGTGCTAGGATTACAGGCATGAGCCATATACCCAGCCTATTTTTAATTTTTTGAGGAACTTCCATGCTGGTTTCCATAGCAGCTTCACCATTTTGCATTTCCACCAACTGTGTGCAATTTTTCCACTTTCTCCAAATTCTCACCAATGATTGCTGTCTTTTTTTTTTTTTTTTTTTTTGATAATGGGTATCTTGACTTGTGTGGTAGTATTTCATCATGGTTGGTTTTGATTTGTATTTTCCTGGTGATTAATGATGGTTAGCATTTTTTTCCATATAGAGCATGATCACTTTAAATATTCCTTTCTTTCCAGTTTCCCCATTTTCTAGTTCTAGAACTCTAATTAGACATATGTTAAATCTATTTCCAATTATCACTCACTTATCGGATGGAGTTATAACATTCCCCTTATATGTTCAAAGACATTACGTTATCTATTAATATCATATTTATATTTTTCATGGATATAGGCCCCTCAGGCTGGACTGTTTTGTTCTCTAAGCATATTAGCCAACTATCTTCTTATTTCTGCTTTTCTTTGCCTCCATAGGCATTCTCTTTTTTTCTCTCCTATATTCTCTCTTCTATTTCTTGGACCATGGGTGTTTATCTTTTTCTCTTTATTTCTTCATTTTATGGACATATCTTGCAGCAGTGTCCTCATGAATGGTTCATCAAATGATTTAAAAGTCTTAATTTTACACCCATGTGTGCCTTCCTTTTGACTGAGCCTTCCAAGCTGAAAATTATTTTTCCTTACAATTTAAAATACCACTCCATTGTCTTTAATTTTCAGTGTTGCTATTTATAAGGGTGATGACATCTCAACTGATGCTTTATTATATGTTTTCCTTTTTAAAACTTTTAGAATCTTTCATTTATCCAAGATGTTTTGAAAACTTGTAATGATGTGCTTTGTTGTAGCTCATTTTTCATTCATTGTGCTAG
Organism: Lepilemur ruficaudatus; assembly: GCA_963574885.1. Lineage (NCBI taxonomy): Eukaryota > Metazoa > Chordata > Mammalia > Primates > Lepilemuridae > Lepilemur > Lepilemur ruficaudatus. The sequence continues at coordinate 8,710 of CAUYRT010085930.1, read as the reverse complement.
GAAATGAATGGCCCCGTCAATATGAAAATCCCTACTTATTGCCACTGGTGTTTTTATGCTTGACCAGTGAGATATTTGTTTATTTTGATTATTGTTTTGTCATTTTTATATTTTTAGAAATTATTTGTTACTACCATCTTTTAGACTTAAAGGCAGTGGTTTAATCCATAATGTGATAGCACCAACATAGCCATAAATCCTCTTAATTGGTTTTCACTTATTTATTAGTCTACTTCCTTCAATCCTCCATAGTGATTTTTCCAATATTTAAATGTGATTATGTATATTCTATGCTTGAATTACTGTAGAAGTTTAGGAGTTTGGCAAACTCCAAATTCCTTAGCATAGAAGACAAGACCCATTATGATCTAACCCTGCTTACCTCTTTCTTCACATGTAATCAATTTTCTCCACCAACATACCCAACTATTCACCACACCTGAATTTATTACAATATTTCACAAATCATTGCCTTCTTACATGCTTTTCCCTCTGACTGTAATTCACTTCTAGATTTAACCCTGTGAATTCCTTCTCATCGGGTAGAATTTAACTCAACCATTGCTTTTTCTAGACAGCGTGACTTGACTCTTCAATCTAAACTAAATGAGCTTTCTAATAACCTGTGTGAGCTTCTATTATACTTTCTGAGGACTTTAACTTTGGCTTGTTTAGCTTTGCAGCAAAACTACAAGCCCATTGAGGTCAGATATTATGTCTTGCATATCATTGTATATTTAAGAAAATGAATAGTACTTACAACATAGCAGACTCCAACCTTTAATACATGCTCTTTAAGAATAGGGAAAAAAAAAAAGAATAAATAATGTTTGTAGAACAAAATGGATGAAACCAACTTATATATATACTTATTTGATACTGGACCCAAGTGGAAAAAGTTACTAGTAAGTATATAAAATCGTGAGAAATAATTGAGAAAAGTTGCGAACTACCTACTTTAAAGGTTGTCATACAAAATGAAGGGAAACACAGACTATCACCACCAAAAGCTTATATGCAGACCAATCACTGGAATGAAGATACAGTCCTTTTCAAATTCTGGAGAGATTATAATTTATGTAACATTTAAAAGTTATATTTCATTTAAAAATATTGGCTACCTAAAATAGGAATATGAAGGAAAATATAAGAATTTTAATGAAAAACTCTTGGAAATAAATATCTGTATTGCATTTTTCAATATAAAGAATACTGAACCCTTGTTCTTGTGTACATAATAACATATCTTGTTTTACTTATTAAAGATTAATATTTAATTTTTCTACCTTTTGTAATTTCAGGATTTTACTATTGTTCAGTGTCCATGTTCTTTTGACTTCTATATGCTGACATTCTTTTATACAGATTTTAACTTCTTGAGAAAAAAATGTAAATGGAATCTATTGTTTTCTTTCTTTGTTCAAAGTCAATCCCATTTCTTCTGATAAGTATACTCAGATTTTGTCTGGTGACCAACTTTTTTGTCACTGTGCACTATCATAGATAGGAATCATGGACACTAACATTTCAAAGTACAAATTTAAAAACAAAAACAAAAAATAATAATTTTTTTTGGCAGAAACCTATAAAGAAAATTATGAGAGTAAAATATATGGCCCCTGAAATTCTCAATAGCACAAAGGGAATTGTGCCAAGATTGAGATTAGTTAGACTATACACACTGCAGACAACATTATAATAGAAAAAGATCTCAATCCTAAAATCATCTATATATTTTAGGAACAGAGGCTCAGGGAACACTTGTGCAGATGTGTAATAATGGAAACTTCCTGTGTGTAAATATGACCTTATTATTACAGAAATGGAAAGCCTTCCAAAATTCAGCCGCTGGTATCTGCCTGTTCTTCCAATTAACTGAATTAGAATGGTTTAGTCAGCTCTGAGCCTAATTCTTGCTAAGTTACTGCAAATGGATGAAAGAAACAAGTCTGGAGGTCATTGTATTTGTCTTTCTTAAGACAGTATTTATGGATTTGTCAAGCAAATTGTACTGTTTTAATCTCATGCATAAACAAAGCAACACACCCTAAACTTACAAAAATATTTACTAAGTACTTATTATTTGCCAGTCATGGCTTGTAACTAGGAATTAAGAGTATAGCAAAAAACAAAATAGAAAAGGGCCTTGTGTTTATGAGCTTACATTCTTCTGAAGGGAAACAGCAGAGATATTAATTAATTAATGCATGACTAAAAGAAAAATCAGTCAACTATTAAACGTAATGTAGGAAAATTTACTTTGCACATAATTAAAATTAGGTAATGTGATAAATGTCAGTGGGTAACTATATGGTTAGGTGATAGGCCAAAGACTACTAGTAATCACCAATATTTGTCTTCTTCTCTTCATCCTGGGGAAACCACTAAGCCACATTTCCCAGCCTTTCTTGTCTTTAGTTTGACTATGTGACTGAATTCCGGCTGATGCAATGTGGAGGGTAAGGGATGTAAGCCACCTCAAACCTGGCCCATAAAGGATCCTGTGCAATTCTCCATAGACTCTCACTTGAGCTCTTGAAGCAAGATGTTCACACGCACACACGCACACACACATAATAAAATTAAACTGTGATGTGAGTGAAAAATAAACTTTTTTGTGGTAAGCCACTAAAACTCCAGACTTATTATGGCTGATAGCTATATAAAGATATTAATTTAAGTGAATGATCAAGAGAAGGGGCTATCTATGTAAAAATCATGGAGAAAAGTCTTCAAGGGATAAAGAAATACTATCTAGTTTATTAATTTTAAAGAAAGCTGGTGGGGCTGGTGAGAGGTAAGCTAGTGTGAAATAAGCTCAAAGACATAGCAGGGTTATATCACAGGCCAAAGGAGAAAACTAATATATATTTATTTAAAATAAGATGAAAGATCATTGAAAGATTTTAAACAAGTGAGTGACACTTCAAGTCATATTTATAAAATATCTTTTTTATTCTATTGTGAAGAGAAGGGAATTGTTAAGCTAGAAAATGAAATACTATTTATGAGGCTATGGTAATAGTCCAAGTGAGAGAAGCAGTTTGGCCTGAGTGGCCTTAGTAGAGGCAGAAGAAGTGGATGAATGTTATATGAGTTTTAGAGGTGTAATCAATAGAATTTGCTGGAGAATTCATTATATAACATGATGGAAAAAGAAGCATCACGAACACTGAGATTTTTGGTTTGGGAAACTGGTTAAATAGTGATGTGGTTTACAGAGATGGAAAAGATAGAAGAAAGACCAGGGTGGGATAGGGTGCTTTAAACATTCTGTTTTTCATGTTTTTCACATTTTAGGGGACTATTAGTCATTAATGTGAAGATGCCAAGTAGACAACTGCATATGAGCATCTTGAGTTCTGAGGAGAAATCAGGGCTGCGGAGGGAAATATGGGATTCATTGACTTAAGTAGTAATCGATGGGATAGACGTGAATGAGCTCACACATGCCGGCCATTCCAGGAGAGAAGAAGTGATGGCGACAAAGCCCAGGAGGCAAATTAACTCTGAGAAGTCAAGCAGAAGAGGACAAGCCAGCAAATGAGCTTGAGAAGGAGTAGCTGTCAGTTAGGATGAAAACAGGGGACGTGTCTTGTGACAGGTAAAAGAAAATGTGTTTCTAGAAAGAGAGCATGATCAACAAGGTTAAACGCTGCTCAGAGGACAAGGAAGGCAAAATCAGAGAAGTGACCCTCAGTTTTGACAAGGATAGAGACTGTTGGTATTCTTGACAGAAGTAGGAATAGTTTCTGCAGCTTTGAGTCCTGAAACAATGGAGTAGGTTGAGGAGAGAACGTCATGGGAGGAAGTGGAAACAGCAATAGTTAACCATCGTATTTAACAAAGGTAGAATGATTTTTGTTGTTGTTGTTGTTGTTGTTGACACTCAACACTTTATTAATGGGGAAGCTCGCCTTGGTCTGGCAGAGGGCGGCTGGGAGGGGCAGGACCAGCGCCCATCGCTGCAGATTTTCCCGGACGTCAGGTGCTCCTTCATGCAGCTTTAGAGGGAACACCATCATGAACGAAACCCCCCGGAGAGCAGCGCTGCGTCCGCCAGGCAGCGGGGGTAGGAAGGGCGCCCTAGGACAGCAGGGCTTCAATGTCTGGCTCAATGTCGATGGTCGGAAAGCGACGGCTGTACCTGCGCACGGGCACACAGTCAGGACCCACCAGGAACTTCTCAAAATTGCACGCAATGTCGTTGCGGCACACCGGAGACCAGATGATGAACATGGGGTCGGTCATGGGCGCAGTGGCGTCGTGGCTGGGCGCGGGCAGGGCTCCCCAAAGGAAGGCAAAGAGCGGGTGCGCCTTCGCACCGCTCACCTCGCACTTCCCGAAGAGAGTGAAATTGGGCTCGAACCCGCCGCCGGGTCGGACGTACTTGAGGGAATTCAGGATCTCTTCGTTCTTGGCGTTCTCCTGGTGCCCAAACTGGTTGCACGGGAAGCCCAGCACAACCGGGGCCCGAGGCGCCACTGCAGCTCGCTCATCTGGGTGTAGTCCCGGACCGTGGTGCCTCAGAGGGACGCCACGTTTTCCTCCAGAAAATATTTTTTGTTTGTAAGATGTGTATTCTAAAGCCTAATTGATGCTGAAGAGAATGAGTAGAAAGGTAGAAATTAGGGAAAATACACTCTCAAGAGTAGAAAATTGTCAGAATTCAGTCATGGAGAAGATGAGGGAAGGTAATTTCAGAGTGCAAATGGAGAATTTGACTTTTGATGAAAACAGGACACTTGTTCTCCAGTGCAGTAAGAAGAAAGTACGCATTTACAAGTGATTTGATCAAACAGGAAGGGCCTGGAGAGGTACTGCTATAGTTCCTACTACTCAGATTCAGAAAGTTGCTCTGGTTCCTTCCTTTACAAAGCCTGGTTCCTCAACACTTGCTTTGACTTTGTGAATTATCTCACACCCTGTCAATAAATTCCCTTGTACTGTAGCTAACTAGAGTAATTTTCTTTGGCTTAGTACAGAAAACCCTAACTGATAAGATAGGACAGTACGATGTGAAGATACCAGTCTTTATGAAAATTTGGGAAACATTAAGTAGAAATATTTCTCTACCCTAAAATACCTTCCCAAGATTCCTGGTGTAGTACCCCAAATTCCAGTAACAGAGAGTATTCATCACGGTTTTAAAGGTTATATAATTTTTCATATGGTTGCAGAGGGCTCATTACTAAGCGTAGTAAAAGATAGTGAGAGTCAGGTAGAAAGATATGAAGCAATAAACCAGTTATTTCTTCTGCTCTCCATTTAAATAAGTAAGAATTAGTTGTCAGCCTTAACTTAGTCTCCACTAACAAAGATAAATGTTATTTTTCATTTAAAAAAACATTTTCTGCAGTCATGGTTGATGTTTTAAAGCAGAAAAATGTCAGGGAGGTGGATTTATCTAGGGCACTGGCTTTCCTGATGCATTAGGTGCAGAGCTGATTCTACAAAAGCAAACATTCAAAAATAATATTTTGTAAAATTAAGAATAGAGCAATTTTGCTTGAAAATAGGATGGGTGTCCATAAACCAACTATTCTCAGCCTTCTCTTTCAATCTCAGCCAGAGTCCCCATAAACCTAGAGGACAGAGTTTGGAATACTACAGATCTGTGTGTTAAAAGTATGTATGTATATATTTATTTCACAAATGTGAACATGGTATTTTATGAGTGAATATTTTATATGTGTTATACTATGAGTAGGTTCATTGATCATCTCTAATGTAAATCACAACTGAAAATGCTCAATGATTGTGCTTTTGATTGCACAACTGTGGCTATAATTGGAATGATTTGGATACATGCTTAAAACCTCAAATTAAGTATTAAATAGTACCCATCAATGCAACTGATCATATGGACCATTATGTGATAATCACATATTTTTTAATTTTATTATTTGTATTGTTTTTCTCTGCCTGATGATGCCAAGTACCAGTGGCCAAACAAATATGAAGGTAGTAATACTGTACTATCCCTCAACCCCATGATGAATAAGGTTGATTCAAAGCAAAATGAGCTCACCCTCTTTTCTCCTTGAGTGTTCAGTGTGTGTGCTTCAAACTATGTGTTCATTCAGAGAGTTAGTTTCCCAGATAGGGAAAGGCATTATTCAGTCAAGAATGTAGGCAGAACAACACATCAAAATTATTTTTTTCCTGAAATTTATGGTGAATGTATTTGCATCCTAAAAGAAACCTTTATGTGGACATGGACCTTTATTACATAGTTATCTTCAAAACAGACCAGGGAAGTTGGAGGGGTTAAGAACTGCATTCTCAAAAAAATAATTAGCTATGGCATTTATTTAAAAAAGAGCTAAATCAACATGCCCATTCTTATACACAGAACCATTCATCAGAGAACAGATGGTTCCCTAAAAGTGAAACTAAACAGTTCTCGAAACATGACAATCCATTTATCTTAATGTGAACATCCTCTAGCAGATATCAAAAACAACCAAGGTAGATTTATAACTTTTGGAGTGTATAACATGAACTTGAAGTCCAAGAAAGAATGTTTGCATTTAATAATCTGATTCATATTGGTAAATGGCACATGAAAATGTATAGTAAAACAGTGCTTAAATATTTTGATTATATTCAAAACTACATTAGTAGAAATGATAACACTTATCATCAATATATCTTTAAGCTTTCTATTCTTAAACTTCTACAATTTTGCTGTGTGGCAAAATTATCTGAAATTCCCTTCTGAACATTTCTATCTGCTTAGATGTTTGAAATCTGGGTATCTTTTCTTGGGCTGAATACTTTCACATTAAAATGAATAATAAATGCATACATATTATATTTTGTGTTTTTAATTTAAGCATTCATTTTCTATTTATTTGAAAAGCAGTCATTGGGTAGCAGCTCTGAATGGTGCCATGAAATGGAAATAAAGAAATAAATCAATGGTCTCTACTTCTGCCCTCAAGGAATTCACAGTAGAAGAAAATGAGACAGTTTGTATACATATACAATCTTGCACCATATAATGACATTTCAGTCAATGATGGATGGCATATACCAGGGATGGCAAACCTTTTTTCTTGGAAGCTGCATTAATTTAGCTGTAATCAAATAAGGCTGCATTCAGAACTTCAATAGATATACTTAAAATTGTACATTATTTTGTAAAAACCTAACTACTATGTACTTAATATCTTCTAGATGCATATCAGTCATTTGTGACCTTAAGAGCATCTTGATTTGGGTTACTCATGTATACTTGCAGGAATAAGTGGTTGAAAAGCAAGAAAGCATTTTATGGGCATGTTGCTGAAGGCATGGGTATTCTGCATTTTTCCATATTTCAGATCTTTCTTAGCATCAAACAATAACTTTAAAATGTCACCTACTGAGAACTAAATCAGTTCCATCTGTAGTGCTTTAGTTGCCTTGATGATATCAAATAGGTGAGGCTGAAAGGCTAATTTGAGTGTGATGTCATGATTCTCAAAGTCAGTGAACTTTTCATTGCATTCTCCAATTAATAGATCTATAACAGCTGCATATTCTTCAAATGATTTGCATATATCATCCTGCTCATCAATGACCTTTGCTAAATGGGGGAAATGTTCATCTGAAATTTCTCTTTTAAGAAGAAGTGTTTGAAAAAAGCTTTTTTTTTTTTGACATACTTGGATTTCTTGCCACATATTATATATAGATTGAGTTTTAACTTGCAAAGAAGTATTTCAAGTAGTTTTGTTTTGTCATGATATCACGCAGAAATTTCAGTTTCCTATAGAAATCTTCTTTCAATAATTCACATTGTTGGTTCTTCATAAAATTTAACTATCTGTTCTTGCAGAGATAAAATTTTGGCTAACACCTGTCCCTGTGATAGCCAATGCAGTTTAGAATGATATGGCAAATCCACACTGAACACCTCATCATTCAACTTTAGCATGTTACAAAACTGAGGTTGCCATGATGTATTTGCATGAATATAGTTAATAATACTTATAATTTATTGAAAAGTATCACTTAAAATAGTAGCGTTAGCACAGAGATTTTGCTGATGCAAAGTCCAGTGTAAATAAATGAAAGCATTTGGATCTGTTAATACTTATTTTATCTGTAGAAAAAAACCTTCATGTTTTCCTGTCATGGAAGGTGCATCATCTATACACGCACTCGCCAAATTTACAAAATTCAGTCCAACTTCACAACATTTATCTTGAAAGTTATTGAAGATATCTATTCCCTGTGTTCTGTTCACAAGAGTGCCCTAAGTAACTCTTCATAGCAAAGAAAATCTTCTTTTATGACCTAAATGAAGTATAAACACTGCACTGAGTAGTATCAGTTGATTCATCCAAAGTGACTGAATAATGTACATTTTCGTTTTGAAGTGTTGCATGAAGTTGTTCTGTTACGTTGAAGGCTAATTCATTCTGCCGATCAGTTATGGTTCTCTTAGAAAGAGGCAATGACTTGTACTTTGAAACGTTATCGAGTCTAAGCATCCTACAACTTTGACAGTGCGTTCTTTCACAATTTCTACATCACTAAATAGCTTCCCTTTTTTTCTGAGTATATAAGCTACTTTGTAAGTTGCTTTAGTGGCATTGTTTCCAGGTCTTATTGCTGCTCAAAAGAATTGTCTTTGCTTTTGCTTTTCATCTTTTAATTTCTGCAATACAACCTTCCATGCCTCTCCCTCTAATTTAAAATGTCTGTGCTCCTCATGAGT
>CAUYRT010085927.1:0-11153 GCA_963574885.1 Lepilemur ruficaudatus | reverse complement strand
AACTCCTGGGCTGAAGGGACCCTTCTGCCTCAGCCTCCCAAGTAGCTGGGACTACAGGCATGTGCCACCATGCCCGGCTAATTTTTTCTATATATATTTAGTTGGCCAATTAATTTCTTTCTATTATTGGTAGAGACGGGGGTCTCGCTCTTGCTTAGGCTGGTCTCGAACTCCTGACCTTGAGCAATCCGCCCGCCTCGGCCTCCCAGAGTGCTAGGATTACAGGCGTGAGCCACTGCGCCCGGCCTGCTCTGTCTCTCTTGAGCTGCCCGTTCTGGGCATTCACGTCAGTGGGATCACGTACCATGTGATCTTCGTGTCTGGCTCCTTTTCCTTCGCATGATGTTTTCAAGGCTTTTTCACGTGGTTGCGTGTGTCAGGGCTGCATTGGTTTTCATGGCTGAGTAATATTCCAGAGTGGCTACACCAGGTTTGGTTTATGCATTCCCCAGTCGACGGATGTCAGGGCTGTTGTGGACAGTCTGCTGTGTGCGTGGGTGGGGGTCTTGTGTGGCTGTCTCCTCTCTGGGAATCCTTCCCTACTGTCTCCAGCAACTGTTCCCTCTGGTGTTTGGTGCCTCTGTGCTGTCTTCCATGACACACATGTGACCATCCTTCCTTTTCCCCAAGGGGCTGGGGCTGGAGGGTCAGTGCGTTGGAGGTCCCAATGCCAGGCTGTGGAGGGCCTAGCGGCCCGACTGGGGTCCTCACCTGTCTCTCCTCCCAGCAACATTCCAACGCATCCCAGTCCCTGTGCGACATCATCCGCCTGAGCCGAGAGCAGATGATCCAAGTTCAGGACAGCTCGGAGCCGGACCAGCTGTTGGCCACTCTGGAGAAGTGGGTGACGGGGCCTGAGGAGGGGGAGCGTCTTGGAGGGATTCCTGGGTCCCTGGCCCCTCACCCTGACCACACCTGTCCCCCAGGCAGGAGACAATCGAGCAGCTCCTGAGCAATATGTTCGAGGGGGAGCAGAGCCCCTCTGTCCTTGTCAGCGGGATCCAGGTGCTGCTGACCCTGCTGGAGCCCAGGAGGCCAAGGTGGGGGGCCACCCGGCCCTTTGTGGGGGTGGGCAGGGGTTGGGGTGAGGTTCCGAGACCCTCAGAGCCTCAGGCAGGGCAGGTCGTGGTGTCTGCCGTGCACAGGGCCAAGCCACCTCACCGTGTGGTGGCTGGTGTGTTCCTTCTCACAGTGGTCAACACCAGGTGGGAGAAGAGTCTTTCTGTCCCGTTGACAAGTGAGGACACTGAGGCTGAGTCCACTGCCCACTGCTGGGGTGGGGCTGGAAGCCCGGCTGTGCACTGAGAGGCTGCTGAGCCAACCTTTGCTGTGCAGGGCACTCAGCCATTGGGCTCTGTGCAGCCCCACTCCCCTCACCTGTTCCCCCAACAGGGGACTGCGGATGCTGCCACCGTGCCAGCTCCCTGCCCCACTCAGCCAGCCCTGCTCTTTGATGCCAGCTGGCCTGGCCTGTCCAAAGGGCCCTAGACCAGAGGAGCACCCGATGGCATTCCCTTGTCCCTCCAGATATGCTCCTCACGCACACTCCCGGGTAGGCTGCCTGGGACTCACTCTGCCCTCAACCCCGCCCTGCCGCAGGTCTGAGTCTGTGACCATGAACAACTTCTTCAGCAGCGTGGATGGGCAGCTGGAGCTCTTGGCCCAGGGGGCCCTGGACAGCACCACATCCAGTGTGGGTGCCCTACATGCCTTGCGCCCACGGCTTGGCTGCTTCCACCAGCTCTTGCTCGAACCACCCAAGGTCAGGACCAGGGGGTCACAGACCTCGGGGAGGTGTGGATGGCAGGGAGGGTGGCCCTTGGGAACCAAACCAAACTTGCACCTGCAGCTGGAGCCGCTGCGGATGACATGGGGCAGCCTGGACCCCCCGCTGGGCAACACGCGGCTACACGTGGTCAAGCTCCTAGCCAGTGCCCTGAGCGCCAATGACACGGCCCTGACACAAGAGCTCCTGGCACTGGACGTGCCCAACACCATGCTGGTATGGGGCGGAGTGAGATTGGGAGGGGCTGGGACTTTGCCTGTGGCTGAGGCTCTCTGGTGCCACCTTGTGTGCCCCATAGGACCTCTTCTTCCACTACGTCTTCAACAACTTCCTGCACGCCCAAGTGGAGGGGTGTGTGAGCACCATGCTGAGCTTGGGGCCCCCACCTGACAGCAACCCTGAGACACCCGTCCAAAACCCCGTTGTGAAACACGTGAGCTGGGGCTCTTCCCTGTGGGCCACCCTCCCCTGAGTCCTACCCCTCACCCCTTCAACACGTGTGTGCCTGGGCTGGGAGCAGCAGGGGCGTGAGGCCTTGGCTTGAGCTGGGGGGAGAGGCAGGGGTGGGGCTGTGAGGGCGTGTGTGTGCGTGTGCTACATGCTCCTTGTAGAAACAGCAAAGATTTAGGCAGGCTTAGGAGGTGGGGGCCCAGGGTCCCTCCCTCCTTCCCTCCCCACAATGTGCGGATGGGCCTGGTGAGGCACCTGCTGGGAGGGGACCCTGCTGCAGGCCGAGCTCTGCCATATGCGGCCCCCTAAGGCCATCGCATCCTTCTCTCCCACAGCTGCTGCAGCGGTGCTGCCTGGTAGAGCGGATCCTGACGTCCTGGGAGGAGAATGACCGTGTGCAGTGAGTTCCCACTGGCCTTCGTGCTGCATTGGGAATGGGGCAGTGGGGGATGGGCCAGGGGCTTGGGTAGCCCTGGTGTCCAGCTATGGCCTCCACTCTCTCTCAGGTCTGGGGGGGGCCCGCGGAAAGGCTACATGGGCCACTTGACCAGAGTGGCCAACGCCTTGGTGCAGAATGCGGAGAAGGGGCCCAACGCAGAGCAGCTGGGGCAGCTGCTGAAGGGTGAGGGCCTGGGGCTGGCCTGAGGGCGGGGGTTGGGGGAGGCTGGAGGCTGAGGGGCACCCCACATCTTCACCCCTCCCTTTCTGAGCAGAGCTGCCCAGCGAGCAGCAGGAGCGGTGGGAGGCGTTCGTGGCAGGGCCCCTGGCAGAGACCAACAAGAAGAACATGGTGGACCTGGTGAGTCTTGGCTCCGCCTCCTGTGTCCCTTTTGCTACTCTCTCTCTCGGGCTGGTCTCAGCCTCCCCCTCCTCAGAGCTGCCTATCCCGCCCTTGTCTGGGGGCTCCGGAAGGCCCTGACACCCCCACACCCTCAGGTGAACACGCACCACCTGCACTCCTCCAGTGATGACGAGGATGACCGGCTCAAGGAGTTCAACTTCCCTGAGGAGGCCGTGCTGCAGCAGGTGGGCCTGGGGCTGTGCTGGGGGGACTCAACCTGCCCAGCTCCCTCCAACCCCTGACTTTTGCACCCCACAGGCCTTCATGGACTTCCAGATGCAGCGCATGACCTCATCCTTCATTGACCACTTCGGCTTCAATGACGAGGAGTTTGGGGAGCAGGAGGAGAGTGTGAAGTGAGTGTCCCCCAGGCCAGGGCTCTGTCCTGCCTGTGTTGGCACGTGCGCCTGCGTGCCCGGTGCAGCCCAGCCTGTAGTCGTTTCCCTCCTGGGCACACTCTGGCCGCAGCCTCCTAAATGAGTCCCAGCTGTGGAGTCTGTCCTCTCTGCAGTGAAGGCACAAATGTCCCCAGTGCTGGGGACTTAGAGCAGTTTCTGAGCCCCAATCTCAGCCTTGGGGCCCCCGGACGGGGAGGTGCGTGGGACAGTGGGGGGAAAGCAGACCTGCAGGTTCTGGCGCGGGGCTGTGGGTGCAGACCTGGCCTCTGTACGTGCTCTCTGGATGGGTGGGTCTGCCGAGCACAGGGCTCTACCTCTCCTCCCCTCTGGAGGCCTTGGGATGACAAAAGATTTTTTTTCAACCACCAATTCTGTTTTTATTTGTTGGGCAAACAATATAACATCATTCACGTGTGGGAGTTAGGATTGTGAAATTTTGTTTTCTGAGTTTCTTGCTATAAGCATCTATTGCTTTTATAGTTAGATAAAAAAATTAAAATTTACTAACACTTTGTAAATGAACTGGCACAAGCAAGCTTGTGACAGCAGAGCGTCAGGGGAAGACAGCCTGCAGTCCGGGTGGGAGGTTGGAGGGTGGCAGGGCTAGGGCCAAGTAGGCACCTTATAGAAGGCAGGGCTCGTCCAGGCCACGGGTGCGGCTCCTTAGCCTCTGCCACTAACCACCCCTGACCAGGGGCAGGTCATATGTGTGGCCACCGTCTGCCCTGGAGGTGAGGTTCTAGAATTTCCTTTGTGAGGCTGGGCATAGCAGGCCCCTGCCCTGAGGCTGCAGAGGGAGGTGCTCAGTGAAGAGTGTAGGGGATGCCATCTTGGTGAGGGCGGTGACTTGTGGAGAATAAGTCCATAGTGTCACTGAGAAAAGTGAAAGAACACCGCTGCCAGAGGGTAGGGCACAGAGGCTGCCTGTATTGGGACCCTGCAGAGATACTGGCATGGGTGGCCGGGTTGAGGGAGGCCAGAGGCAGGGAGTATGGGGTGCTTCCTTCGTCTGCTCTGGGCACCTCTCAGGTACTATCCCATTGCATGCCCAAAACTGCCCTTGGCTGCAGGGATCCTATGTCCCTTTATAGCCCGGGAGACTGAGGCCTGCCCACGGCTGCCCCATGGTCCCTGTGCAGCACAGTGCAAGGGGCGCCGTGACTAGCTGCAGTCAGCTGTGGCCTCTCTGTGTCCACAGCTGGGGCAGAGGCCCCCTAGGTGCAGACATGAGATCCCATGTTTGCTGCTTCTGTGCCCAGCATGGGGGCCTCAGGCAGCGCTGGTCATTGTTGATCAGAGGCCTGTACTGAGACCCCCAGAGAAGAGACTCAAGGGAAACCCGACCGCATGCTGGCTGGGGACAGACGGACTGTGGTGGAGGGCGTCGGCATGACCAGCCAGCCGCCCTTTTGGGATGAAACTGTTACCACCTCCTCCACCAAGATAAACTCCAGTGGGTTAAAAACTTTAAATGAAATAAAACTGAACCAAGGAGACGTTCTAGTGTGGGAAATGGATGGACATTTTTATAATCTCGGGGCTGCAGATGCTGCCCTGGCGGGGCTCGCCTGTCACATGCTTAGAGTCAGCAGTCAGGAATTGCCAGCCGTCCGTTACCCATTGATCTTTGTGGCAGAATGTTTCGTGAATTTGAGACAAATGAGCCCTTGGGAAGTATCCCTAACACATGCGACAGAGCGTGGTCCTCCAGGTAGACTTAAAGTGCCCTCAGCCCGAACAGGAGAAAGACCAACACCCCAGTAGAAAAAGCGAGCAAAGGCTGAGAACAAAACAAGCCGGTGACGGTGGCAAAGCCGCTGGCTGTGCTGGTGGGAGTCGGAATTGACGAGTCCTTTTTTGGCTAAGTGTGTGGATAGTTAAATGTGTGGATTTAATTTCTTAATCCAGGAATTGGCATTCCCGTGGGGCTGTTTGAAAGAGTTGAGCAAAGGTGCATGTGCAGGGACCCCGAAGTAAGCGTGTGTGTGATGCTGGGAGGCTGGAAGCAAGCATCGGTAGAGTGTGTCGGTGCAGTGCCCCGGGGACAAGCTGCGCGAGCTCAGGGTTGAGGACCTCGTGTGGGCTCAGGGCTCCACCTCGCGCTAGGAGTGGAGGCGTTTCGTTTAAGTTCTGGAGATGATTCTTTTGCCTATAATTTAGAATTTCAGCTACAGACATAGGCGTCTTGTGGTTAGGGAAGGTGCTTTGTCATGCTGTAGCCCCGTGCCCTGGTCATCGCTGGCTTGTGTGAGTTTTCGTTGACTCAAGTGAACCATGTTAGCACTCAGCTAGGTCTTGTCAGCTGTGTTCCAGAAGGGTAGTGCCCGGCCAGCCCCCCTCACCATCACCAGCACTGCACACTGTCACTGAAAACAAGAGATGGCAACAGCCACAGCGTCAACACACCTTGACTTGGGCAAGTAAAAAGGACTCAAGTGCATTTTTCTTTGATTCCTACTCGAGTTGCACATGGCTGCTAGTGTAATTGGAGGCCTAGCACGGTATTGGCTGGAATCGTTTTTTTCAGTGGCTGATGTTGTATGAAGTGGCTATGAAAACTGGATTGACACAACCTGAACTGTTGCTCCTAGGGGCAGTGTGCGCGTGTATGTGAACATCTCACACAGATGATTATTTTAAATCCTTAAAACCACTCATTGAGGTAGATTGTTTCCTTGGTTTGGAAATGGTAAGTGACTCTCCTTACCAAGGCTGCCCCAGCACAGGTGTTGGAGTGGGATGCAGACCCTCCGGGTTGTTCAGAAGGCTGAGATCGGAGGGCACGGTGTGGCCTTTATGGGAAGGTGCACCTGGCAGCTCTGCAAGTGTCCCCAAGTGACCCTAGACACCGCAAGTATTGGTTTTGGGGTAACATATATTTTAGGGAGTAGGTGAATTTGCGGATACAGAATCCACGAGTAGTGAAGGTCAGATGCGTCGTGTGAGCAAAGAACAGAAGTGCCCCGCCCCTCACTGCCCCTCCGCCTTCTCTCTAGCGCGCCTTTTGACAAGACAGCCAACATCACCTTCTCCCTCAACGCGGATGACGAGAACGTGAGTGCTGCCCCATCCTGTGGCTGTGTGGGTGGAGACCTGGGGGCTGCGGGCGGTGCAGCCCATCCTCCCCTCCTCTCTGCAGCCCAACGCCAACCTGCTCGAGATATGCTACAAGGACCGCATCCAGCAGTTTGATGACGAGGAGGAGGAGGATGAGGAGGAGGGCCAGGGCTCAGGGGAGTCCGATGGAGAGGACGGCACTTGGCAGACCAGCCAGCTGGCCAGGGGGGCCCGTGTGGGCCAGGCCCCTGGTGTCCAGTGAGTCCCCCCAGTCCCCCCACAAAGCGTCCACTACACAGCAGGGCTGACCGAGGCTGAAATGAATGAGAAGAACAAGGAAGATGTATTGGTTTGTGTATTAGTTGAAGGTGCTTTCAATTTTGAGTGACAGAAATCTAATTGACATTAGTTAAGTTACAAAAAGAAAAGGACGAGCATTATCTGTGGCTGGAAACCTAGGCAGGTCCTTCAGGTATAGCCAGGTATAGGTGCATCTAGAATATCCCCTTCCCCTCTCCCCCTCAATCCCTCCACCATGCTGCTTTCCCTGTGTTAGCTCTAACACACATTTTCCCAAAAGGGGGGTAGAATAGTCCCAAGTAGCCTCTCTCCTCTAATTCCAGTAAAATCAGAGATGATGTCCCTCCCCAGTTAGACTATGATTAGTTTTTTGTACAGATGTGACATTGACTTTTCTCTAATACTGGCTGGCACCAGAATCACTGTGATGACACGGGTTAATGCGTGTAGATTTGCCAGCATGAACACCAGTGCACGGTCTGCAGCTGTGAGCCTTCACCTCATGACTTTCAATTTGGAAATTAGAGTGTTTTAACTTTTTTGTTGATGTAACGTGTGTACAGACAAGTATGCATCCTAAGGATATGGCCAGACAGACACTCTTTGTCAGCACCCAGGTCAGGAGCACAACCACCCCAGTACCTCTTGTCCTCTGTATACACGGCTGCTGCCAACACCCTCGCCTGTGTCACTTGTGCACACGTGTGTGTCATTGCCAAATCCAGCAACACAACTTACCCTTTCGTTTTCTTCTAAGAGTTTTATGGTGCTAGTTTTATGATTTCTGATCCATTGTGAGCTAATTTTTGTATATGGTGTGAAATAGGGGTCTAACTTTATTCTCTTACATGTGGATGATCAGTTTTCTTAGAACCCAATTTTGAAGATGCTGTCTTTTCTCCACTGAATGGTCTTGGCACCTTTGTAGAAAATCACTTGACCATATGTGTGCAGGTTTATTTTTGTCCTCTGTTCTGTGTGTCTCTCTTTATGCCAGTGCCACACTGTCCTGACTGCTGTTGCTTTATAGTAAGTTTTGAAAATGGAAAATGCGAGTCTCCCAACCTTGTTCTTCCAGATTATTTTGACTATTCGGGATCCCTTGAGATTCCGTATGAATCTTAGGATCAGCTTGTCAATTTTAACAAAGCCATATGGGGTACTGGTGGGGATCACAGTGAATTTGTAGGTCAGTTTGGGGACTGTTAACCATTTTAACAGTAGTTATGTCTTTCTATCCATGAGTGTGAGATATCTCTCTATTTATATGTCTTTTTACATTTTTTAATGATGTTTTGTAGATTTTAGAGCGTAAGACTTGCACTTCTTTTGTTAAATTTATTCCTAAGTATTTTATTCTTTTTGATACCATTGTAAATAGAATTTTCTTGAAATCATTTTCATATTGTTTGTTGCAAGTATATGAAAATACAGTAGTTTTTGTATATCGATCTTGTATCCTGTGACCTTGCTGAACTCATTTATGAGTTCTAATAGTTTTAGTAGATTCCTGAGGACTTTCTATATACAAAATCATCTATGAATAGTTTTCCTTCTTCCTTACCAATCTGGATGCCTTTTATTTCTTTTTCTTGCCTGAGTGCCCTGGCCAGCATCCAGCACCATGTTGGACAGAAGTGGTGAGAACGGGCATCCTTCTTTTGTTCCTTACCTTAGGGGGAAGCGTTCAGGCTTTCACCATTTAAGTATGCTGTTAGTTGTGGGTTTTTATAGATGCCTTTTATCAGGTTAAGGGAGTTCCTCTATATTCCTTGATTGTTGAGTGTTTTAGTAACCACATAGAGATGTATTATTTTCCAGTTAAAGTAGTGGGTAACACTGTTAAGACAACATGTGTTGAGCATTTTGGAAATAGTGTACCATCATACACACATAATGTTTAGTTCAGTGACACAATATACACAACGGTGGTTCCATAACATTATAACGGCATATTGTTACTATACCTTATTTATTTATATTTTTGAGACAGAGTCTCACTCTGTTGCCCAGGGTAGAGTGCTGTGGCCTCAGCCTAGCTCACAGCAACCTCAAACTCCTGGGCTCAAGCAATCCTCCTGCCTCAGCCTCCTGAGTAGCTGGGACTACAGGCATGCGCCACCATGCCCGGCTAATTTTTTCTATATATTTTTAGTTGGCCAATTAATTTCTTTCGGGGTCTCGCTCTTGCTCAGGCTGGTTTCGAACTCCTGACCTTGAGCAATCCACCCGCCTCGGCCTCCCAGAGTGCTAGGATTACAGGCGTGAGCCACAGTGCCCGGCCCATATGTCTCTTTTTAAACTTAACTTACTAAACTTTGAGTCTTTACTCTTTAGGAGGTCCAGGGCAAGAAATTTTACTTTTAGTGATCGAAGTTACAAACATTTTAAATGGTAAAGCTGTTTGTCTTCCCATTAATTAGCTTTAAATTCATTATGTTCTATTATTATTATTATCCTTATTTTGTATTAATATCAGCAGTTATTTGTTGACCATATTCCAAAACAATGAACTAAGTAATTTATAGATATTGCATCCTTTAAACCTCACAACCTTTTAACATACCTACCTATGGTCTCCCTTTTACATTTAGTACATTAAGGCACAAGATTTTCAATAATATGCCCAAAGTTTGGAAGCTCCAATGGCAGCAACTGATGATAAACCATGATTGTATGGTTTGAAAACTTTTTTCTTAACACTTGCACACTATTGCTCACCATATATAAAAATAACAATTAAGAAAACAACTAACACACCACACAATCATAATATGTAATTTGTTGTACTGGTGTTTATCATTTCTATTCATAATTCTTCTCCTATTGTTTTTCCTCACTGTATGTTTAAATCACATTAGATATAATATACATATTTACTACTTTACCTTGCATTTTTGTTTTGTTTCTTCAGACATGTATATAACATTTATTATTATATAAATAATATCAACAACTTTCCATTATTCTAGAAATTGATTCATAAATTAAAAATTATCCAAATTCTATATTTGTTCTTCTTTACATATCTAAACAATTTCACTGCTATAAAAAATATTTTAGATATACTTACTTTATTTTTAAGTCTTCCCAAATAAGTTAGCATTTACCTTTTCTTTAATTGTTCTGGTACTCTAGATAGGACTTGAAAGAAAAAAACAACAACAAAAACCAAAAAGAAAATGCTACCAATGGCAGAAGGCACAATGCCCTAGGACCTGTGACAATGCTTTGCAAATAGAGGATTTCAGTAAATATTTAGTGCTAAACGGATAAATGTTATTTATTTGTGCTACATATACGTATATATGTATACATGCAAACACACACACATACATATACAATATTGTAACCCACTAACTAGTTTCCATTCAATAAATATTTGAGAACAATGAAATAGCAAACAAAGTAGCCTTAGATATAATACATTTTCAGTACATTTGTTGATTTAAATACTAATTCAATTAATTACTGAAGGAAAAGAATAATACATGGTGTGATTTTTGCCATGATTTAACTGAGGCCATGAAATTATATCTTCATGTAAGTATTCAAGGGAAAATGTATTCATAGTCAAATAGCTTGCTCATTCACCAATGTCTTCAGAGTGACTTGAAGCAAATATGAAAGTGTTGCTTGGGTGTCATGGAGATGGTTCATATAACTATGCCAGCCATGAGAAATGGATATGTATTTCACAATCCTTAATGGTATAAAAAAAAAAAAAGAACCAAGGGAGTAGAATGTCATCAATCAACTATGTAATCAATACATAGGGAATTATAATTCTAGTGAGGCTTCTCAAATAACTATATTAAACTGATTTTTACTTTTGCCAACAATGCTTTGTTTCTCCCTCTATAACAATATACAGGCCCGGGTGTGGTGTCTCAGGCCTGTAGTCCCAGCTACTCGGGAGGCTGAGGCAGGAGGATGGCTTGAGTCCGGGAGCTTGAGGTTGCAGTGAGCTATGATGACGCCACTGCACTCTAGCCCAGGTGACAGAGCAAGACTCTGTCTCAGAAAAAAAAAAAATACAATAGTAATTCTCTTTTGTAAGCATTTAAGTTGTATTTTTTACATCCCAGACCATTCCAAACAATGTTCTCTCATTCTTTGTATCAGTCACTGTATTCCTTGCAGTAAAAAGTCTTCTCATTAGTACACTTCCACCAATAAAGTGTTCTGAGAGGCTTTTTATTAAGGATATGCAGGAAAAATAAGTCATATCTATTGTTTTAGTTTGAAACAGATATTTCACTTTACATTTCTATAGTGTTTTTATTCTTACTCAACCATAAGAAAACAATTATTTGTACAG
>CAUYRT010085926.1:0-43383 GCA_963574885.1 Lepilemur ruficaudatus | reverse complement strand
CCAGCCTGAGCAAGAGTGAGACCCCTGTCTCTGCCAAAATAGAAAGAAATTAATTGGCCAACTAAAAATATATAGAAAAAATTAGCCGGGCATGGTGGCACATTCCTGTATTCCCAGCAACTTGGGAGGCTGAGGCAGAAGGATTGCTTGAGCCCAGGAGTTTGAGGTTGCTGTGAGCTAGGCTGATGCCATGGCACTCTAGCCCGGGCAGAGTGAGACTCTGTCTCAAAAAAAAAAAAAAAATACGTAGAGATGGATGTCTGAATGCAATGTTTTGTTTGGGAAGAAAGAATTGCAATTCACAGTGGTCCACACAGAGCAGGTGGTCTTTGGTATATCCAAAGAACAAGGAGGAGGTTGGACGCTTTATGAAAAGGAGAAATGTAAGTATTGTGCTTTGAGAAAATTCATTGGCACTAGTAAAGTTTTGGGGAGCTGGCGAGTGACAATGGTGGGTAGAATTAGTCTTAGTATTGCAGAAGGTTGTTTCGGAAGACATTAGATAAAGTTGTTTTCAGGTTATAGCAGGCAGTTTCAGCAGTCAGGCTTGCAAAGAATTACATTCTTGAAACAGTATTAGGTATCCTGAATGCTTTTGTCCTCTGGCTTTTGAACTCTGTTTTAGTTGGGTATGACAATAATGACCCAATTCTTCTGATCAGCTTTCATAGACTGTATTCCAAATTGCTTTTTTATTTTTGATGATCCTTGCCAGTGATTTTTTTCCCTTGCTGATACTTGTTTGTGTGAATTGTAGCAAGGATTAGAAAAATGTTAAGGATTCACAAAAAAGGTAGCTTTAGGCCAACTAGTCTTCTATGGAAGGATCTTTATATAACACATAGAAGTTTGAAGAAAAACACAAGAAAATGGTGTATCCTACCCTCAAAGTGTTGACTTAGAAAGGGAAAGTGGGCTGTGTTGAACAGTGAGGTTATAACATGTTGATACTGTTTTGGAATTGCTTATTTGTTATGATATTTCAAAGACATTGGTGTCATTTAGGGGGGTAGCTTTTTTCTAAATGGCTACCTATTCCTGAAATATATCTCCAGATTTAGGAGTCCTTGTTTAGAACTTTAGAGAAGGAAGCTATTTAACTATAAGAAGATGAATTTAAATATGATGGTCCATTAGCTAAGTGGATAAAATCAGCTATATTTATTTTGAGAGAATCATCAAGATAAAATATCACAAAATACCAAAATTGGTATGTCATTTGGACATTTATACATTTGTCCCTGGCAGGACCTTATCACAGAAGTTTTTATATCACAGAAATTAGGAAATTTCCCACCCCTAAGGGGATCAGGCACAAACGAGCTGATTAGAAGCCTAGTTGCCTTCTCCTATAAAATAGAGGGACAAGTGCCCATGGCCCCCTTCAAAGAGTGTCCTGCATCAGAACTTCCTCACTTCTCTTCCATGCATTTCTCTGTTAGTTCCAAATGAGCTGCAAATGTTCTTGTTTCTTTACTTCTCCCCCTTCCTCTTGAGTGCTGGCTCTATTTAGCCATTTGACTTGAATGAATTAAAAAAAAAAAAAAAAGCTATGTACTTTTGCAATCTATTTGTTTCTAGCCAGCAAAATTTCAAGAAGAAAATGTATCTCATGTGGCTCATTTAACTGGTTTATATTCATGAGTATGTGTTTGTGCATATGTATAGAGTTTTATTTGGAAGGATAACTTGTTCAATGTAAAGAAATAGCTGTAGTTTAAATGCAATGTTATTTCATATTTGCAATAAATGTTATGTTAGACAATACTAAAAACAACAACAGAAAGAACTTACTTATGTCTCCAATTTAATGACTTTATTTTATCCCTTGAGGCAAATTCAAGAACACAAGGGAAAAGGTTTCTGATGCAGCAGAGAATGTAGTTTGACTTGGATTAAAATATTTCAATTCTAGCAATAAAGAAAAAAAACGATATCTTCAAAGAAATTTATTAAACTTAAAAATTAATCCAAAGAAATATTTTTTGTTCATTCATCACTAGTCATAAAAAAAAAGTCAAAGAAGAAGAAAATAGGTTCTGCAATGACTTTAGTGCAATCTGCAGGAAATCTTAGGCTATTTTGAAAGATGTCAGGAATTTTAAAATTGCAAAATCACAATCCCATAATAATAGTAGTTTTACTATTTCCTTGTTATGTTTTGTTCTCACTCTTACTTATAAGCAAACAATTTTGTTTAATAATGTAAGGGATATTTAAAAAAATGCTTTAAAGTATTTAATAACAAATAACACTAGTTGGTCCTTCCAACTCTCTCAACATATTTTGTCAAGGAGAAAATAGTTATAGGTGTACGTATGTAAGAAGGTAAGTCTCAAGTTTAATATCTTTTTTTAAAGGAAATGCTTTGAGTTAATCCCACACACTTGATGCAAATCATAGTAATAAATGCTGTCAAACTTGTATCTTTAACCTAAATATTATTCAGGCCTAAAATATAATTTGCATCTTTTCCTTTAGTAAATCACTATTTTAAACTATAAATACAGTACCACAGTATGTCTGTATGTTTTTACATAATACACAATCATACATACATGCAATCAACCATACAAAGACAGAATTTTGTGAGAGGAAACAATTATAATAACTTGCGTATCCCCTGGGAAAATTGAATTTAATATATAATATAATTTGTTTAAAGTGTCGAATTTAGAAATAAATTGGTACAATTACTGATCACAGCATCAACCGTATGGTGGTTTAGTAAATATAGCTGAATCTGAACTTTTTAACCATTTGGCAAAAACTGTTTCATAGGCCAGTGGCCTTCCTTGTGCAAAGCAGTCTGATAATTCAGGAAATGGAAAGTCAATAGTGAAAAAGCTTTGCCTTTAGAAACTGTTAAAAAATAATATATTTATTCTTGAATACATCAAAGGGTAAAATAAGTTCTGTAAGAAAATATAGGGTAGGATGGAATACATATAAATACAAATATTTTTAGAGATCACCTTTTGAGGATCTTTTATGACAGTCTTAATATTTGCCAAAAGACACCAGTAAGAGTGCAAAAGCAGCCCGCAGAGTGGAGAAAATATTTGCTGTATATACATCCAACAAAAACCGATATCCAAAATGAATGTATTTATTAGAGAAAGAAAATCCAACAGAATAATGTGCAAAAGACTCGAACAGACACTTCATGCCAGATACTATTTCAAAAGACAATAAATATTTGAAAAAGTACTCACCTTCTTTATTGTTACTTATTAAATAGCTAGAATGACTAAAATAAAATATTTTCACAATGGTATACTACTTAGTTATAGAAATAATGATGTACAATTACGTGCAACAGTATGGGATGAATTTCCCAAATAAAATGTTGAGAAAAAGAAAGTGAATAACAATATGTACGTAACGTACGATTCCATTTATATTAAGGACAAAAAGGGAAGAACAAATCTATGTTTTAAGAAGTCAGAGTAACATTTACCCTATGGGGGTTTTAAGTGTAATGGGGTACACAAGGTGGTTTTCTGATATTCTGATAATGCTCTGTCTCATGACTTGGGTGCTAGTTACATGGTTGTGTCCAATTTTGTACGTACTCACTGACTTTGACACCTGGGATATGTTCTTTGTTGATATGTAGTATACTTCACAAAGGTTTAAAACATGAAAGCTTATCTTCTTAATGCTTCCGTGGGAAGACTCTATTTTGGAAAGAATTGTATTTATAAAAGAATAACATTTAAAATAATGTGTTTATAGCCCTTACTATTTCAAAGAAACCTGTATTACAAACTTTTTTTGAATCATAGAATCCTGTCCAAATAATTCTCAGTCATGATTAAAGTAATCATGAGAGTTTTATTATGCTTGTGTTTGGGTTTACTTATAAAATATATCAATATATAACATAGCTATTATCAGTGTAGCCACATAAAAAAGATTTGAAGGACTCAGGGTGGTAGGCAACATCAAATCCCCTTCAGTTCACCTGTATGGCCTCTAGTAAAAGTGATGTGGATCACCATATATGGCGGTAATCTACGGTAAACTTAGCAAAGTTGTAATCTGAGTTGAAACTGCCTTGTCTGACATGGAATGGATTGAATCAGATCAACATATCCTATGGTATTTGCAGCAACAGTATGCAGCAATTCCTGTGGCAAAATCTTGTCTTCTTGAAACCCATAGTAGGAAGCCAAAAGCAGTGTGCCTTTATATGTTAAAGCCAACAGTACAACTTTGACACAGGACTCAGGTTACTTCTCCTCTTCTCTATCATAATATATCCACACAGGCATTAATTTTCCTTGACATGCCACAAAACATCAAACATGATCTGCTATATGTAGTCTATGGCATATCATACATGACCTACTACCAATGATACCATGTTGATCCTTATGAACACATGCTGCAAGTACCCTAGATGCCCCAGTGTCAGAGTATAAAAGAGCTGCTCACAACAGTTTTTGAGTTCTATGCATGCATATCTTTTCCAAAGGGCACATTCAGGGATGTCTCATCAATAGTTTAAAATCAGCCATGTTGAAAATATTTATATTTAAAAAAATAACAAAGCTAAAAATCAGAATTCCTCCCCCCCCCCCCCAGAAAGCTGGCCATTAAGCCTTTGCCAGCACACCACTGGAGAAACAAAATTTGGGAGTAGAGAAGACCAATCACCTGGAATGTTCTGGGATACCCCTCCTAAGATAAAGAACAAGTTGTTATACCTTGTACTTTCTGCCCCTCAGAAATAAGCACAACAATGTTAGGCATTTTGGGATTTTAAAGGTAGCATATAGTACACTTGAGAATGCTGTTCTGCTTCAATTATCACAAGTTGAAGAAAGCTGCTAGATTTAAGCGGGTCCCAGTGGAAAAGAGAGCTCTGAAGCAAGCCCAAACTATGGGTTAAGATTTCCTGCCAAATGGGATTTATTATCTAAAATTTTTGACAGTGCTGAAGTTTTGTTTGGTGACTAGAGATGCTGAATGGAGTCTCCAGTAAGACCCAAGATGATTTGCAATACAGATTCCTTGGAATATGGAGCAAACATATGTTTACCATGACAGAGAAAAAAATTCTACTTTGAGAAACATCTCCGGACTTTTCTCCAGGGAGGTAACTTGACCGTGGAATAAGAAGTAACTATGAGTTTGAGCTTTTATTCATGAGCTGTTTATTATTGTGGTACCAAATTATGAGACCATGAGTGTTTCAGAAACTCTTCATGCAATGGAAATTGTACAATTAAAGCAGGACTCAAGAAAATTTAACAGCATAAGTAGATTATATGAACTGCCACTATTTCACCAAGAGATGTGGGTATTAATCTAGGGCAAACAGGACTGTTCTAAAGAAGCTGTTCAAATATTTTCTTTCAAGCATGGAGAGGGAAGTTTATCCTCTCTGCAGTTTCAGTGACCCAATGATCAAAGCTCATCCCTTACAGAGGTTCTGTCCCTAAATTCGAGGCAGTGTTTTCCAGCCTTTTGACGGCCAATGGGAAAGGCAGGTCTATGCCATGTGGTGCAGTACTTTATCTGGAAGTTGTGGGAGGATCACAAGACTCTAAGCATCAGTCAGGTGGGCAGAACAACATGGCCACATGGAATTGGTTGTCATGGCAGCAGCAGGTGGAGCAAGCAGGTAAAAGAGCAGGAGGTAGCTAAAGTGGAAGGAAACTGAGGATGTGCATGATATATTCAGCTTGCATCCATAACAAAAATCAGTAGTCTTACACAAGAATTTAAAAATCTAAGTATATTTTGTTTACTTGAAATAAAATAACGACATCATCACTTACTGTATTTTGGGTAGTTTTCTAAGTGATTTACATATATTAGATCATATAATTCCTATCACACTTTATGAGGTAGGTAATATGACCTACAACATTAAAAAATAAAAGGAGAAAACAAATATAAAAGAAAATCATGAAAAATGAAAGATGGTGAACTAAAAATATCACAATGTAACATCCAAGGCAAAAAACAGTAAATGGGGATACAGATCAATCTAAACATGTATTTATATTACAAAGATATAAGGGCTCAAAACATGTGTCAGCAATGGAGCAATAGCATGTTATACTGGTGAAAATGAGCCCAGGTTCAATCTACACACCTCCATCTGGTAATGATCAACTAACAAAATGAGAAAGGAAAATTACATTATACATAAACCCACACCCTCAGTATAACTCAGTGACAGAGAATGCTGAGACTTTAAAATAACTTAAGTAAAAAATATAGTATTTCCCCCAAATGGCAGCAAGTGATCTCTCACACTACCACACTGCTGCCTCCCCAAAGGAAGGGGATGAAAAACTGCAGGGAAGTCGGAAGACCCTAAGGTATTGATTTTATACCTGCTTTCTTAAAGAATTTGAAAGCTTTCCCTTATTTTCATTGCTTTGGAATGATATTTATAGCACTGACTGCCGGGTTTTTGAAAATTTGGTAGAATTTCCCTGTAAACCATTTAGGTCTGGTGCTTCTGGGGCAGTTCCTTAATAATTTTCTTTATTAGAAAATTGTTCTGTTGGAGATTCCTAACTTTATTGGGGTTATTTTTGGTAATCTGTATTTCCTTAGGAAATTAACCATTTCATCTAAGTTTTGAAATTTATTTGCATAGAGGTCTGCAAAATAGTCCTGTTAAACTTCTTATGTTTCAATGTTTACTCCCCCTTGTTATTTCTTATTTTGAATATTTATGCCTTCTTTGTTTTCTTTTGATCAATTGAGCTAATGGTTGGTTTGCTTTGTGCTATGAGAGGCATAAAAAGGCATGAAAACTAATCCTTTGTTGACACTATATATCTACCGTAAATAAATTTTGTTGTGCTTGTCTTATGATGATTTTTGAGGTTATTTATTCTAGAAATTCCAGAGTATCTACTAGAGAAACTATGAATATGACTCATTGTTTGCATAGTTTAAAGGAGAAAAAAATCATTAACTCAATAAATGTCAAATTTTTAAAATAGGAATCACCATCATCCATTCCTAATTACAAACAAACAAATAAAACTCTTAGTAAAATTTCAGTAGAAGAATATTACTTAATGTAATATAATTTATAATCAGATGACAAAATTATGCCATATGGTGAAAAACAGAGACGTTTCTATTAATTTAAAAACAATGCAATAACTACTGTTAGGAATACTTTGGTTTACCTGAAAGTGTTAGGTAGTATAGATTAGAGAACAAAATAAGTGCTAAAATATGTAAAGCAATGTAAGAATCATTAGTCTCACAAAGTAAATAGTGATTCTGAAACTTTTCATGAATCATATTCTTTGAAATTTTGATAATTATTATTCACCCCTGGAAAAAATGCCGCATAAGTTTTCAAAGTCACACAATTTAGCAAGAAACATTTTATCCCCTTGTTAAATTCAATGATCATTTAGTATAATATAGAAACAGTATTACAAAGACATGTTTCTCATATACCTCTTTTTTTATCAGGTGATTATCATTTCGGGAAAAAAGAGCAATTAACATAAGTTATACAATAAAGCAAATGTGAATTTTAATTATTCTCCAAAGTGGTTCCCAAAAATTTTATGCTAAAATAAAGTTTCAGTAAGTATTTAGAAATGTGAAAAAGTTTGGAAAATGACAATACACATGTAATTTGTTTCTACTTAACCAGTTTAATTTTTATGGTCTTACCTGCTGAAAATTCACTCACAAATATATCTGGGAATAAAAATAAAAATCAAGGCTCTTTTAGCTCACCTTGACAAACACATCTAAACTGTGTCCTTTGAGGAACACCACAATTCTCTAACAGTTCTCAAGGTGAATTTATGCCAGGCCTTTGTTTTCAGGCCAATGAAACAAAATCTATTTAGATTTGTTTCAAAAGTGTTATTTACACCTGCAAAAAAAAAAAAATCGAGAAACTACCTTTAAGTGTAAAATAATCTGAGCAGATAACCTTCAAAAGAGTTTTGCAATGTTTCCAGGTGACTGAATTCTTTATCTTTCACAGAAAATAAAAACCATTTTCATTCTCAATTCCCACCTCCTTTAGCACTTATTCAGCTTTGAACAGTTTACATGGTTGAATACTACCAACACACCGTAAAGGAGGTTAAGAAGATTTTAAGGGAAAACTGTGAATATGTTCACATATAGGCTAATCAAACAGAAATCATGGTTAGTTAATGATTTTCCTGAATATATATATATATATATACACAGTCAAAATTGACTCGAGAGAGAGAAAATATGAATAATTTGCTAACTGTAGAAAATATTATTAAAATTTAAGAATTACATTCAAAATAAAACTCTGGGATAATTCAACTCACCAACGAGTTCCTTCAATCTTTCAAAGAAAGGATAATTCTGTATTATATAATCTTTCAAAGTCTCTCTTACGTTGCAAAGGTATCCAAAGCTTAATTCAGGAGATGGGAATGTAGTACATAGAAATACGAAAACTTTAAAAAAAAAGTGGAAACTGCTGAACAATCAAACCTCACAAAAGAATAAGAAAGGGAAGAATACTCAGCATAAAACAGGTCAATTGGCCAAATTATCTTATTCCATCAGTGGCAGATGTCTACTGATACCTAATCTAGCGCTTCTTATTTATAAAGACTCAACCACATTAGGTTTTTTTTTAAATCTACTTTTGTGTTGTTGACTTTCTTACCTTTGGAAGCTACAATCTCAAATGCCCCATGAAGATAGAAGGCAAAAACAAAAAGTACAACTGATTTGCTAAGTCAACATCCATTATTGGTCACCTAGATTGAGTAAATATATTTTTCATTTAGGCTTATAGGTACAGAGCATAGATTCAATCACTAATAAAAATTTATCCATATGCACATATCTATAAAAGTCTCAAAAAGATTGTATAGGAATAAAAAGATAAGTGTAGATGTTAAAATCCTAAACAAATGCCCAGGCAACAGAAATTGAACACCAGGATGAACCTAGATTTATGCTATCAATTAAAGAATAAGCTGTATTATAAGTCACTACATCACTCTCCAGGCTAGTAAGAAAAAAAAATGCTCACAACTACTTTAACGGACGTCTCTAGGGAATTCAATTAAACTGTTCTTAATTAAAGTTAAAATTACTTTTGAAATAAAAAAGAAATTTACTTAAACTAAGAGCTAATATGATATTAGATTCATTCACATTAACATTAGCAGGTTATTGTCTTGAAAGAAGAATCTCGCTGTCCACTCTTAGAATCAAAGGCACTTTTCCCTCTTTGTGAAGTCTTTCCTGATACACGTTGGCATTTTGAGAGCACCACAGCCCGAGCAATAGGAGGAGGAGGAGGAACACGTGCTGGGTAATTGGACATCCTGTCATCATAATCCCATTGAAAGTCATAGTCCAAGTCCAAAGAGGAGGCGTACGTCTCCACTGCAGAGAGAGGTTCTTCTGAGTCTGGAGAGTTGAAAGGAGATGACCTTTAAAAAGGGCCCTTAAAAAGGAATTGACCCACATAAAGCAAAAAGTGGATTCTCTACTGGAAAACCTGGAAAACATTGAAAAGGAACAAAGCAAATAAGCAATAGAGATGAATGATAAGTCAGAAGAGGAGCAAAGCAGCAGGTCCCAAAAGAAAGATGAGACTAATGTGAAGATAGAGTCTGGAGGGGCATGCAGGTGACTCTGCTGAGGAGGGGACCTACTGAATGATGATAATGAAGATAAGATGATAATGGGGATGACCAGCTGGAGTTGATCAAGGATGATGAAAAGATCCTGAGGAAGGAGAGGATGACTCTTAAGCATGTGGGGTTTAGAAATCAATCCTCTTCTCTGGTATGTTTAGCACATGTTCACTGTTCTTCCCATCCCTGTCCTTCTCATGTTTATTCATTCATATTGCCCTGTGCCTAGTCTCATTCTCATTTACTTTGATGGATGCTCCTAGTAGTAGTTTTGTTAAGTCTTACTGTGTAATTTTTTGCTTTTAATTTTGATACCTCTTTATGTCAACAGTAAAAATGATATATGGTTTCTATCAGCTGTCTCCAAAATAATCTCTTGTTATGCAGGGAGTACAGTTCTTTCCATTCATACGTGAGTTCAGTAGTTGCTTCCCTAACTGCAAAGGCAATCTTGTTTAGTTACTAGAACCTGAGACCAGCTTTGAGTTATTAATAGAAGTATGTGCGTTATACCGCACGTGAGGATGCTATGTAGGGCAGTTCAACACAAATGTAACAATGTATTTTTGTGAATGAGAGTTCACATGTCAAATGCATCCTCAAGAAAAATAATTAGTGTAATAGTCTTAAGATATGTTTTCTAAAGTTGACATTGTGGGTTATTTTTGTGAACATCCTGATGTTTGGGACTTTTCTTCCTCGAAATAAATAAGTTCTTATTAAACCAGGAATTTGGAGTTTAAAAAAAAGGGTTATCGTTAATATAATTATTTAGTTCTTCATTTGGGGCATCTGCCCTCTCTATAAAAAAAGTGTTGTACAGACAAAAAGGAAGAGTCTAAATTTTTGTTTTATTTGTGCAAAAAATATATCTGGGTTATTTTGTTTAGGAAGTGCAAAGCTAAAGCCTGATGAAATAAATCCAGCCTACGATGCTATATATTCAATGTAAAATAAAATCATATGTAGACACATGGGTCTTTAAATGTGTAACTCTTGATCTTTTATAGAGAATATGCTCTACCAAAATTGGGGAGTAAACACTAAACATCAAAAAGGAAGATACAAGATCAAAATAAAGAGGATCCAATGAGAGCAGAGGGGAAGGAAATACCCAAGATGATGAAGAAATGGTAAATTCCAAAGTGAGATGTGCAATAGACTTTGTGAATAAAAAGGTCCAATGAGAACAGGGACACATAGAGGTCCAGAAGGAATGTATTCAGGGAGAAAATGGCCCTTATACATGTATATGAAGTATGTGACCATATTGAGAATAATTTTACAGTTCTATCAGAAAGCTTGTGTGTGTGTGTGTGTGTGTGTGTGTGTGTAAAAGCAATAGAAGAGAATAAGATAACTCCAGGATAAAAAAAATCAAACATATACAAGAAATGAAGCATAAGCATTCTCAATACAAAAATGAATAGATACAATCATGCATTTAGATAGAAGAAATAAGTTTGATAGCAGAGTAGAATGACTACAGTTCACAGCAATGTACCAGTATTTCAAGATAGCTAGAAGAGAGGACTTGAAATGTACCTAACGTGTAGAACTGATAAACACCTGAGTGATGGATACCCTAAATACCTTGACTTGATCATTATACATTCTATGCATATAAAAACTCTCACATGTATCCCATAAATATGTACAAATATAATGTATCAATTTTGTTTAAACGAAGTGTGAGAGTTCTGTCAATGGCTCAGCTGGCAGTCACAATTGCAAAACCATGAAAATGTAAACACTGAAATTTGACTTAACCAGGAAGTTAGATGTTAGCATTTCAGGAGGTTGACAATAGAAGAGAAGTCCCAAAGGGTGAGAGAACTCGGTGAGCTAAATGGTCTTCTTCTGTAATGTAAGTCAATTAGTATGTCTAACAATGAAAAATAAATACCTCTGTAAACTGTATTACTTCGAAATTTGAAGATAAATGTTCTTTAAAAGAGGAAGACGAATGATATATGAGAACTAGTAATTGATAAGGACTTTGCAGTATTATTAGATACTTAGAAACAAAATAGAGTATTACTTAAGAATCCAGCCTCTGTGTTTAAAAGGCCTGTTTAGCCCCAATTTTGCCACTTACTAACTGTATGACTCTGGGTAACTAAAGAAACTACGTCTTGACCTTTTTTTCTTATTACAATAAGCATAATAAAAATAACCAAGAGAGAGGCATAAAAAAATGAAGTAATACATGTAAGGCATTTATTTTAAATACATACATCACTTTTATAAAGTAGCAATCATATTAATATTTTTATGAGTAATAAGAAACATAAAATGAGAAAAAGTCTCTTTACAACAATAACGCATTTACAAAAAAGTGTATTAATAGCATATAAGATCTATACAAAGTGATAGTAAATGGAGAGAGGTAAAGATTTTGAACAATCCTGAGTACCAAATTAGTCCATTTAAAATTACTACTAATTCTAATAATGAAAGATACTGTCATGCTGCTGAATCAGATTATTTTATTTGGAGATAAATGCATGCAAGATATTTACAAAGAGGAATAAAATAATTTTTGGAACATCTTAAAGGTATTTCAAAAAATAATGGCTTTCTCCTAGGGGGAAAATCTTAACCTATATAAACAAAGAAGAGGTGCTGTGACCACCAGGATTTTTGGTAATTTTAAAATTGTCTCTAAGGCCTACTTTTCCCAATTCAGCCTCTTCTATCGACTTCAAAATTTCTTTCTCTGTTGTATCATTTACCATTGTCTATTTACAGCTCCCATTGTTTGAAGCAATCGGATATAAAACTTCCATTGTATCTATAATATTTATAATTAGTTATTGGTTATTCAAATCCTAATATCCTTCAGATGTAATGGAGAGTGGTTCATGAAGAAGTGTTTTAAAAATGTATGCAGACACCTAAAAGCTTAGTTAGGAGATAGACACTTAAAAGAGTGTGAAAACACTCCTGAACTCTAAGGAAAGCAAAAGAGTTCACAGACTCCCCATGCTCCCCTCAAATGGAATACTTATTATAAATAGAAACTGATCTCATAACAACCATTAACTTTCCTTGTAAATTGAGGAATTTAACCACCCAATGTGTGACATCAATGGAATTTACAGTCTCAAAGTAATTTGCCTGAACACACCCGAAAAACCATTTGCGCTTATGAATATGTCCTGGCAGAGTGGATAAAAAGTCTGGGCTGAGATGTGGTCTGCTTGGCCGGTTCAATCTCATCCTAATCACCGTTATGTGCACACTGGTTAGTTATGAACCCCTCCCTGGCCTAATTGTTCAAACCTCCCACTTCTCTAAGTGACCTGGTTACTTTTAAGACCTTCTGAAGAAAACTGATACAAAATTTCACCACATTTTCCTGCAGAGGTGGCCTTTTCAAGAGACACAGTATATATTTACTTAGATGATACTCAAAAAGAATTTCCAAAGGTTTCTATCTTTCAAAAATACTTCAGTGATCAGATACGGGCACACTGTAGGGATAATTTAGTAGTTCTCTATCACAGAAAAGACAGTGAGAAGTTTTGTTGGGGAGACTTTGCAGAAATGTATAATAGAGGTAATTGCCGGGGTGGACAAGCTAAGGTGGGATGATCAGGAGTGGTGAGGCAAAAATGGGGCCACAGAGTCACCTACAAACCCAGTCTGGAGCTTTGATGAGCAAGAATAGATTTGGATCCCAGCTCAGTCATTTACTAGCAGTGTACGGGACAATTGATTTCACCACCTTGTGTGTCAATTTTCTCACCTGTGTAATAGATAATATGGTAATACCCACTTAGTAAAATGGTAGTGAGGATTAAATTAACACCTGCATGTAAGTGTATAGAATAGTTCCTGATACACAGTGAACAATAACTATCCTTTTATTATGAGAAGCATTCAGAAAGAACATCCAAGTGGGCAACCAAAAATATAAATTTCTTGATCCCCAATTTTGCCCAGATCTGTCTCTGATTAATTTTATTATCCCAGATTTGCTGCACTGTGGCCTTTAGAGATTATTTCACATCTGGGTGAAATACTTCATGTGGAAATTCGAGCCGAGGGCTGACCTCCCTCAAAGGAGGATTAACTGCTAAATGATGGCCAAGCACTTGGAACATTTGAAGGTTTCCAAAAATGTTGCTTGTTAATTCTCCTCATCCCGAGAAGGGCCAGCTGATGACAATCTGAGGCTGAAATGTCTCATCTCTTATAAATGCTCAGCCCAAAGTTGTTATGAAATTTCCAATGTGCAAGTGGCCAGAGGACACCCTAAGAAGACATTCATTGAAGAGCTACACATTCTGCACCTGGCATAAGATTAGTGGCTGCTTAAGGAAAATGTTATTTCCGGCATTCAGTTTTCAGTTTGGTTTATTTTTTCACATTCTCACATCTGACTAGTTAAGTGCGCATCACATAGCAATTTTTCTGTCATCTATAAAAAGATCACATGGTGAAAGGCAACATTACCTAAGAAAAATCTGTTAGATTGAGATTATCAAAATAAATGAGAGTTGTTAGTGTCTTTAGTAAGATCTGCAGATGACATCATATTCACAGTTTTTATTATATTAAAACCCTCTAGGAAAAGTACTTAATGGTCCCAAAGGCATCTTCAGCGAAAGTGCAGGATGAAATGTAAAAGGAAACAGTTTTCGTGGAATTGTGAATTTCACAGGAGTATCTAGAGATAAATATTCATAAGTTATTAACAAATTCCAGATCAATTCATGATTATTCATCATTAGAGCACATGTAATCCCTTTTTTTATGAATTATTCATTGGCTTTGTTTATGAACATCTTTAACTGATTAATGGCAAATCTTGATGAATATTCCTGAATTCTTCAGACCGAAGCACAGATCATAATGAATGAAGTCATGCATTGCTTCTTAGGAGTGTGAGATGAATAGCTGATACAGGAAGAAAAATAAGGAATTGCAATGGTTTTTGCAAATAGGTCTGGTTTAAAAATCTGAGGGCTTAACTTTTTATTAGTAACACATTGACAATCAACATCCAACTCTTGGAGCTATGAGTCTTGGCTACAGAGTCAGAAAAGGTGATGCAAGACACAGCCAGGAAACATGCCTCAAGCAATTTCAGAGAGTTTCTCTGGCCCAGATTTCTGAAACCAGGCCTCAACCCTTAAATAGGTTGACCATGCATTTAAATTGCTTCCTCAAATAAGGTATTTAATTGTAATTTCTTATATAATTTCTTAATGACATTGTTGATCACCAGAAATAATTTTATTTTTTCAT
Organism: Lepilemur ruficaudatus; assembly: GCA_963574885.1. Lineage (NCBI taxonomy): Eukaryota > Metazoa > Chordata > Mammalia > Primates > Lepilemuridae > Lepilemur > Lepilemur ruficaudatus. The sequence goes on along the minus strand of CAUYRT010085926.1, from coordinate 28,483 downwards.
AAGAGCTGAGGTTTTTTTGGTGAGGAATTATTTTAAAAGTCAACCAATGAAGTACATTAAAAAATAGAAAGAAACAAATAAAAAGAGTTTCTATATTTGTGTCTGATAGGTTAAAACTTTAGTAGAGTCCTCATGTGTATTGATGAGTCGATTTTCATATGTATTTTAATTATTTCTGTATTTTAATCTCATTTATGGTATATCAAGATATTTATAGTATATCAACATATTCTGTGAGGGAACAGGAAAATAATGCTCTCTTATTAATTGGAATGACACTAAAAAGCTGAAAACAAAAATGATTTTGTGACTGAATTTATTGCTAAGTTATTATTAGAACAGTCAGTCGAATCAGAGTTAGTCGCAGAATGAAGACAGATCCTTTGGGAAATACAGATAAAGTGGAAACATTGAATTATAAGAACAAGTGAAAACATGAAATAAGAAATTATTGAAGCTACGCATATTACTGTGCCTGGCTTTTATATTCTATAAAGCAAGCACAAAGGAGGAAATCCTAAGACCAAAGGAAGAAAGTTTCCCTCGTATTCATCACTTTCTTCACCTAACATTTTTGTGGATGGCCTAAACCTGGTACATTGTTTTGACAATTTCAAAATACTAGCATACTCTGCTTAGGCCAATCAAATTGCCATGCCATACCTGCTGGTATTACTTTTATTTACTAATCATTCTCAGCCAGGTTGTAAATTTCAATCATTTGTATGGATTTTTCAATACATAGACTCCTTGAATGAGAATGTTTGAGGGGAAGAGACTAACTGTAGGTTAAAACATTCCACAGATGATTATGACCCTTATAATAGCATTCAATGTGTCCAAACCATATGTGGTAGATTGATTTCATTACTGACCCTTATTCTACTCCTATCCCTGTATTGATGCTCTTTGACCTAAAATCTTGTAGTATCCTCCCACTCTCACTCTGGATCTGGGCAATGGAATGTTAGCAAATGTTTCAAAAGCAGAGGCTTGGAAAAGACTTGCAACGTTTTATTTGTGCTCTTATATCTCTGCCATCAGTATGAGAATATGCTCAGGCTAGATGATTAAAGACAAGTGGAGCAGAGACAAAAATACATGGGCAGAGCCAGTCACCCCAGTCTTCCCACAGCCAGTTTTTCTCAGCCTGCAGCTGGTGGATTCTCAGCTCTCTGACTGAGCACAGCCAACACCATTAAGCTCAGCTTAAATCACGGACACTGCAGGCTTGTGTGCTAATACATGTTTATTGTTTTAAACTGTTGAGTTATCAGGTTATGCAGCATTAGAGTGTCAAAAGAAAAGGGATACACCATTTTAAGCAATAGATTATTTAGGCTTCATTCTGATTTATGGTTCCAATTACAGTTCTTTGGAAATATTCATAGTCACATAGGACAGTTATGATAAATATAGTAAAAGAGGTGAATATATTTAGTGAGAAATAAACAATATATCCAAGTCGGTGGTCATTTGAACCACCAAATATGATTAATACACGATATATATGGGAAAAACTTTAGTCCATTGTGATTCCATCAGAAATGTCACAGTTATATCCATTGAACCTAATAAATTCTGTATCTAAAAACAAGCTAAATAAACATTAATGGCACAAATGATGTGTAAAAATTTTAAGAATTATTTTATTCATTGATCTATTACATTAAAAATAGCATTTATTGATTCCACTATACTGTAATATATGTTTATACTATATACATTGTATGTACTTTATGTATAGTAAATGAAACAAATAATATCTATAAGAAAATTCTTATCCCATCTCTCCATTGTAAACAATATATATTTTTTTAAAGACAGAGTCTTTCTCTGTTGCCTAGTCTAGAGTATGGTAGCGTCACCAAAGCTCACTGCAACCTAAAACTCCTGGGTTCAAGCAATTCTCCTGCCTCAGCCTCCCAAGTAGCTGGGACTATAGGTTCATGCCACAATGCCTGACTAATTTTTCTATTTTGTGTAGAGGTGAGCTCTTGCTATGTTTCTCAGGCTGGTCTCAAACTCCTGTAAATGATTTTAATATTACAGAACATGTCTCCATTTTATATCATGCTAATTGATCACAACTGTTTTCTAAGGTTTCTAAATTACTATGCTATGAATCTGTTTGAATGTAATTAAACATTTATTTTTCAACAGCGTTTTAATGACCGATACATTATCTCATATATAAAGAAGATATCTAGAGAGATGCATTATACACAGGAAGAGGATATATATAGACAGAAGATATATTGTGATGTAAATAGAGACGTTATTACCTATGTAAAAAGGGGAAGATCTAAAACACAGCCAAAAGCATTTCGTATTTAGATTTGAATGTATAATAAAATCATGAACAAGAATCAACAAAAAGGAAGCTGAGAAAGAAGTCAGAAAAGAAGAAAACCAGCAAAACGTGATATTTTGCAAATTAGAGAAGTCAGTGTTCGAAAAAAGGGAGTGATCAACTATGTCAGCTGCTGCTGAAAGTCATTAACGTTCTTGGGAGCCACACCCAGGAGGAGGTGGTACCCACTTCTCCATTTTGGGAAAGAGAACACACAAGCCATGTGAGAGGCTGAGATTTTTCCAGGAGAGGAAAACACTAAACGTAGTGGAACAGACACAAACCTACCATTGACAACTGCCTCTGTCTGCAGTTTGTCTCTAAGGCCCTGGCTCATATAAAGTGGGGTTTTTGAAGAGTGGACACTGAATCATTAGCAGTCACATGTGGATTCAAAATAATGTGATATTCCAAAATCCAGGAGGACTGGAAACAGCAGGATGCAGAGGAAATGTCAAAAAAGGGAAAAAGACCCTAAAGGTAAATATCAGAAACCCCATTCTGTCTTCCAATTTAAAGATTCTATGTGCTCATTACATAATACGCCATGTTACAAAATGGGAAAACAGGAAGTAAAGGAGATATTTGGAGATGATTAAGATACTGAATTTTTTTTTTAATTTTTTTTAGTGACAGGGTCTTGCTTTGTTGTCTATCAGTTTAAGGTCTTGAAATTTTGCACAGAAGTTTTGTTTTTTGAATAAAATTTTAACATAAAATCTATGCTACCTCTATACTTTCTTTCCTAGGACAGCAAAATCTAATATAAAATTTGAATTCAGTGAACTAACCATGCCTCCCCTCCTCTCCGGAGCTACGACAAAAGGCGATATCTGATTCTAGTAACCTAGAATGTGGAAGAGGTAGAATATTTTATGGACAATATATGTGGCAGCAGGAGAAGATAGATGATGGAAGTGGTACAAAAAAAAATGTTTTTCAAAGAATGGGGAGTTCAAATGCAGCTACCTAGAATGCATTTGCCTATAGAAATTGTGAAGTTCATGATGGAAAATTGGTTTCCTGAGTTTTAAATTTTGTATCTTTCCATTGCACCATTCTTGGTCTATAACCTTTCTTGACAAAGTGATCTGAACACTCCTGCATTTAAGGGTTTAAGAGATTTTGGCTTTTTCTCATAGCAATGCTAAAAATAAAAATAAAATAAAGTGAAAAGAAAAAGGAGAAAAAAAGAAAAAGAAAGCAAACAGATATAACCTGACCTGCATGCTATTAAAGCATTCACTAAAATGCAGGTTTCCATTCAACAACTATCTGTTGTAAAAATGCTCCCAGCATTACACCGTTGTAGTAATACTGAATGATTCTGGAAATATCATCAATGTTATCAGATGTCAGAAGAAATAATTGAACCTTCAAGTTGAAGCATATGCTCTCTTGGATTAAAGAGAAAGTCGTGTACCATTGGTACAAATAAGGAGATCATGTCCTGGGAAATATTTTCTGTGCAGTATCCCAGTATCCTATCAGAATAATAAAACTATTGTCCTTTTTTGGCAAGGTTAATACAGGTTATTTTTTGTTTGTTTATTTCTTTTTTAATTGTTTTGATTGTTTTGTTTTTAGACAAGCTGCTATCTTCATTACATTTAGACTGAGGCAACTCAAATATCATGAGTTTGATTTACTTTGGTGGCATAATGCATCTCCTGTTTTATTTTATTTCAGGATTGTCTCCTCAGGGCTAGACATTTTAGTGATCAACCACCCTTGCAAATTGAGGCAGAAAGGTTAAGAGGCATAGAAAAAGGAACATGTAGAATGAAGTATAAAAACATATTGTGGTAGGACAATTATACTCAAGTCATCAGGTTCATGGTCAGAAAGCCACTAATTTAGTACAAAATTGCTTGTTCAAAATATGGTATACCAAAATAGGCAGATATGTGGAAAACTACTGTTAACATTCTCCCCAAGCAAACGATGATGGAAATTAGGAAAAGAGTTCTTGTGTTCACCTGTGCATATGCTCCTCCGCGATTCTTTCCTATGAAAATCTCCACCATACCCTTCTTATTAATATTTTCCTGCTTGCCCCGGTATCACAGTATCAGATCTTCTCCAAGTTTTATAATTCCATTTCACTCTCCTTTCTTAATTTAATATTTTTCTTTCTCTTTTAAAATGTTCATCTCAGAATTAGTAAATTATAATGTTTCAAATAACTGTATTTATATAGTGGGCAAAGCGAGTACATAGTCAGGGACTAATGTAAGTCATTTTAACAAACGGTCTGAAGTATAACGGTCTGAACAAACAGTCACAGTATAAACCTGCCATATTTTAATAAAATCCATTGATTCGAGGCATTTGAAGCTCCTAAATTGGCTGGGCTGTTGTCATTTTTGTTCATGATATCCAGAGATACCCGAAAGTTCCCACGTGGCCCCAGATCCTCTCTTAGATCCACTGGGGCCATACCCAGACATGATTTTTATGGTTTGCTTAATTCCTCTTTCAAGATTATTAGAGATTCTTTTAGTCTGCTGTCTTTTATATAATTGTTTTGCTCAAATCCTAAAGGAATAGAGACATAGCTGGAATTGATTCAGAGACCAGGATCAGGGTGAAAATTGAGATACCTTTGGGACTTAAGAATGCTGGCTTAAATTCTATAGATTTTTGTAGATAATAAAATTTTGTAGGTGATAAAAATTTTACTTTTTTCATGATATGTAAATTATACTTCAATAGAGAAAAAAATTAAATAAAACAGAAAAAAAATAATTAGTAAGGTTTAAAAAAAAAAGAAAAAGATTTGAGAATATGTATTGAGCCAGGGACTTTTCCCAGGAGAGTATAGACCTTTAATTGTGGACTATTTTGTTTTATTCCCTGTTGTAATAAAACCATAATATCACTATAGCAGAGCTAACTTTAATTGCATCAGAAAAATATAAAAAGCCATTTCAGTACAAGGAAGAATGTCTCAGAACTTCCCAAAGTGCTTTTTGAGAGCAAGAATTATATCTTGTTAACTATTGTATACCCAGCACCTAGTATATGCAGGCATATAGTATGTGCTCAATAAATATTTTTGGATAAATAAAAAAAAATTCTTCTTTTTTATGGAAATCTATTATGTATTGCATTTTGCGTATGACTGGATAAAGATTACTCTATCTTGAAAATAATTAAAGGGAAGGCAAAACAATGTAATCTGTCATTGAAAAGATATAAAATGCTCTTACAAAAAAAAAAATTATTACTCACAAGCCAGGTGGCCTTTGGAAAGTTAATTGGGTCCTTTTTATTTTTTTATATGTAAAGTGGGAAAAAGATTAGGCCTTTCATCAAGTTGTGTAAATGAAAAATTATACTAAAATTGTCAGCACAATGCCTGAGCTAAATGTATAATTATTGTAATAATACAAAGAAAGCTAGTCTGTGCTATTAAGATCCAAAAAGCTTATGGTGTCTGTACTATCAAGAATATGAAAACAAGGAAGTTATAGGTATTGTTCATTGGGCCTTTTGCCATATGTCCCACTTATCATTATGTTGCCAATATTTTAGTAAATTTTTATTTGCCCGTTTTTTAATATTCCTTCAGAGAAAATGACATTTATGCCTATACTAGAAGGAAATAAGCCCAGTGAGTATCTGGAGGAAAGAGCCTTTTAGGGAAGAAGAACAATTAGAGCCAAGTTTGCAAATGGGAGCATGCTGGGTCTATTTCAGGAACGTTGTTGAAACAATTGCTGTAACAAGTGAAAGAGGAGTACATTAGCAAGAGGTAAAAGAGGTTAGGGAGGACCAGATCATGTAATGTCTCATAGGTCTTTGTAAGGACATTGCTGTTCACTCCAAGAATGAGATGGTAAGCCCCTAGGGGGCTGGGAGGAGAGAAGTGGCAACATGGTCTGATGTATATTTTGTAAGGATCACACTGGCTGTTGTGTTGAAATTAAGTAGTAGAGGACAAAACTAAAATCAGGAAGACTTGTTAAGGTTTAAAGCAATAAATCAGGTAAGAACTGATGATGGATTGCAGGAGGGTAGTCACTGGGGATAGGGTTGTCATCAACTGAGGCACAGAAGGTTGGAAAAGATCCCCAGCTCCTTGGAAAATACCATAAGTGTGAGATGATGACTAGTCATACAAGTTAAATAGGCAATTGAACGTATGAATCTGTAGTCCAGAAGAGAGATATAGGCTGGAGATACGCATTTAAAAGTTTTTTTTTTTTTTAAAGTGTGAATTCAAAGCCACAGGAATGAACAAGGTCATAGACTTATTCAATAGTGAGGTCATTAGTGACTACAAGTGGAAGAGAAAAAGAATTCCGACTGCTTAACCTTGTAACACTGCAACATTGTATGGTCATGGAGAACAGGAAGGCTCATAAGACAGACTGAGAAGGACTGGAAGGTTAGGTAGGATTTAAAAAAAGAGAGGTTGCTACATTAGAAGCCAAGGGAAGAAAGGAAGAATGCACAATCAACTGGATAAATTACTGGGCTATATACCTTATGAAGGCAGAAATTTTTTTCTTATTTTGAACGAATGTTTTGAACAGTACCCATATACATAGCTATTTAATAAGTATATATTTAATGAAAATGATATTAATAGGTAAAATAATATGAATATTGAGAATCAACCACTAGAAATCACAATGTGGGTATCTTTGATGGAAAAAAGTAAGGGTAGATAATGCTTTTGAGTTTTGCTCCAAAGAGAAAAAATTATGATGGAGATGTTATTAAGATTTTATTTAAGAAGGGAAAAACAAAAGCATGTCTGTATGCTGATGAGAACAATATAACAAAAAGATACAATAAGAAATTGGTGATTCAGGACAGAGAAGTGAACTGTTGAACTGATGTCCTTTAGTAGATGATAAGGCATGATATCTAATGCTCATTGAAAAATTTAATGCATGTATATAATAACATCTATATGAACAGGAGAGAAGGCAAAATTTTTGAGCTCAGGTTTAGCTGTGTAAGCAGGTAGGGAAGATGATGAGAGCACAAAGGGTATATCTTTATAATGTTCCAGTTTTCTTGAAATGGGAAGAAAGTTTATCTTCTGAAAGTGAGAATTGGGAAGAATATGTTAGAGGTAGCAGGATGGATGGAAAAGCAATATGGTGGTCACCTAGAACAAGGATTAGAAAACTTCTTTTATAAAGGACCAAATATTAAATATGTTAGGCTTTGTGGACCATATGGTCTCTGTGCAACTATTCAACTTTGTCATTATAGCATGGAAGTAGCAATAGACAATACATTAATAAATGAACATGACTGTTTTCTAACAAAACTTTATTTAAAGGTGATGGGCAGCAGCCTGGATGTGGCTTAGGGAACCACAGTTTACTGACCACTGATCTAGAAGGTGAGAAATAAAATGGATAAATAAAATACAGTATTATTAATTTACAGCTTCATACACCCAATTTTAGCTTTATTGGTACACATATAGAGTAAGGGAACGAGAGTTGTAATTTTCCCAAGCAAATAGGACAAAGTGTGAGCACATCAATAGAATTAAGGGTATAGGCAAGAAGGGATATGAAGATTGGTTAAGTCATTTCAAATAACTAAGGGGAAAAATGTGAACATAAAAGGCTGTGAAGAACCAATAAAAAGTGATTGAATCAACAAATTGTAGGTTTCAGTATATTTGTGAAATTAGCAGATGTAAGAAACTGAGAGTGAGCCACAAAGATAAGAGGTGACAACTGGATTGTGGGATACAGGCTGTCTCTATCCTGGAGGAGCTGGAGAATGGCAGAGTCTAGGGAATGACCATCAGGTTGTGGTAAAGCGGAGGACAAGAGCATCAGAGAAGTAGAGATCAGAGACAGGAGGCGCCAAATCTTAGAGAATCTTAGAGAAGGAATGGGGGAAAGAACAGTGAGCCAGGAGTCAACATCTTTACGGAATGAAGGGAAATGATACAGAGGTAAGGAAATGACAGCACAAGGAGTAGCAGAGACAGTTTATCGTGTAAATATATGAGATTCACAGACTGTGTTTCTGAGCAGGAAGGAAGCAGAATATTTTGGAAGTGGCAATGAAGGTTAAGAGGACAACTACCTCACTCTAATGCCCAGGCCTATGATGGGTACATCTGAGAGAATATCTACCCCTGGAATGACTGCAGGGGAAGCTGTGGAAGTCAGCCACGTATCAGTTCAAACAGGAAGTCAAAGTGAACACTCAATAAGAAGTAAAAGATATATATGGAGGATTTTGCTGATAACTGACCTGAGAAAAGTCTTGCAGTTTGTTAGGAACTAGTGACGGATAGGAGATAAAGGAATGTAGAGATCCCTGATTTGGATCAAGGAAATGATGGATGAACTGGATGATTGAGCTTTTGACATTGATTATCAAAAAGAAGAAATAATATGATGAGATTAGAAGCGATAGTCCCAAATCAGGGAAAGATGATGAGTGGCGCGTGAGTGTTCAGGGAAAGGAAGAGAAAGAGAAGACACATTTGCCATGAACATGCAAAGTTATGGGATGACCATCTGACTGTTTCTGGAGATGAGAAGGTCAAAAAAGAGGTGGTTTTACTCTGATTACACAGAGTTCTTTGGATTCTAGCTGATTGAGATGTAGAGGGCAGCAGGCAGGTGATTTTATTCTGAATGCCCAAAGTAGCTCTTGACTCATTCCTCTGGAAATGCTAAGGCCACCAGCAGGCTTTATTTACCCAAATGAGAGGGAATCCCACTTGGCCAAACTTCAGAAAGTAGATGGAGGTGTAAACCACTCAATATTTTCATAGTTGAAATCTCTGTTTTCCCAGTGCACAACCTTTAAAGAAAGCACTTGTGTGGGATTTCTCGTTCTGTTTATTGACCAACTCATCAGCTGTAACTTTGCTGAGATTCCTCATCATCTGAGAAATGTGTCTGTCTTCATTGTTACTTATTCTGGATAATGTTAAGTTATGACACTTTGAGATGTCAGTATTTATCTAAAAAACAAAAAAAGAAAGAAAAACTGTGAATTCACCAGTTTACAGCCAGTCATGGGACCATCTAAGAAAAATCAATCATGTCATTCCTATATTATCCTGTTATATTTGCAAATCTTTTACTGCAGACCACATAGTATGTAATGTATTAAAAAGATACTTATCTCAAATATTGCCAGACAGCAACAATGAAAATAAATAAATGGGACCTGATCAAATTAAAAAGCTTCTGCACAGCCAAAGAAACTATCATAAGAGCAGACAGACAACCTACAGAATGGGAGAAAATGTTTGCATGCTACACATCTGATAAAGAGCTGATAAGTAGAATCTATATAGAACTCAGGAAAATCAGCAAGAAAAAATTAAACGACCCTATTAAAAAGTGGGCAAAGTACAGGAACAAAACTTTTCAAAAGAAGACAGACTAATGGCCAACAAACATAGGAAAAAATGCTGAACATCTTTAATCATCAGGGAAATACAAATCAAAACCACAATGAGATATCACCTAACTCCAGTGAGAATGGCTTTTATCAAAAAGTCCCAAAACAAAAAATGTTGGTTTGGATGTGGAGAGACAGGAACATTCATACACTGCTGGTGGGACTGCAAACTAGTACAACTTTCTGTGACAAGTAATACAGAGATACCTCAAAGAGATACAAGTAGAACTATCATTTGATCCAGCAATCCAATTACTGGGCATCTACCCAAAAGAACAAAAGACATTCTATAAAGAAGACATCTGCACTCGAATGTTTATAGCAGCACAATTCACAATTGAAAAGATGCGGAAACAACCCCAGTGCCCATCAATATATGAGTGGATTAATAAAATATGGTATATGTATACTATGGAGTTCTACTCAGCCACAAAAAACGATGGTGATCTAGCACCTCTTGTATTATCCTGGATAGAGCTGGAGCCCATTCTACTAAGTGAAGTATCCCAAGAATGGAAAAAACAAGCACCACATGTACTCACCATCAAATTAGTATTAACTGATCAATGCTTTGTGCACTTATAGTAGTAACATTCATAGATATGATTTTCTACTATCAAAAAGTAAGGGTCAAACAATAGTTAGAAAATTATTTTCCTTTTTCCACTGCATAGCACCATGGACAGTGACTCACAACAACAATAGTTAAGCCCAGTCTGTCAGTTAATCTGGAAAATTCATAAATACCATAGGTTTTATAAAGAAGGGTCAACTACATAACAAAAATGTTGAAGTAATAATTAAAATCAGATACTGACTTAGTTTTGGGGTTTCTAAGGAAAGCATAGTATAATGGGAAGAAAAATGGACTAGGAGTAAAGACAAGTGTTTTAAATATAGTTCTTACTGAGAGCTAATCTACCTTTGGTGAGGCCATTAATATTTCTGGAATTCAATGCATATTTTGTAAAATGATGAGGTGGAAGGAAAGTGTAGGTAAAGTTATATATGGTCCTCTACTGCTGCAAATGTAAACAATATTGCCTAACTGTTGTCCTAAAAATTTAGATGAATACAATCCTAATTTCTGTATCTGTGCCATTGAAAGACTCATAATGCTCTCAAATCCATCTCAGATAGAAAAGAAGTGTCTTATATAAATACATGCTTCAGTGCATTAAATAACAAGTATCAGCTATCACACAGGTAAGAGAACAGACAAAAAATAATTTGACAATGTAGAAATTTAATATTGCATATAAAAAGAAGATCAGAGGCAGAATGATGGGTTAACTTGGTGGATAAATTACATCATAATGACTCATGTTCTTTTTGTGATTTTTCTTTGCCTAGATGTCTGTTAATTCTCTTATGCCAGCTCTATTCATGTTTCCAAAATGACAGCCAAAACTTTAGTTGTAACAAAATAATCCCACAGAGAGAAAACTTTTATTTTTCCAAAAAATAAAAGTTATCAGTGAGAATAATAGTCTTTTCTTGAATACCCCTGTAGAATTTCCTTATGTCTCTTGGGTCAGAATTCTTTCACATATTTATACCTATACCAGTCATTGGCATGATAATTGAATTGCCCTCATAGGTTTAGCTGAGCAAAATTATGCCACAAGTATGCAAATTTTGAAATATATGACCATTTCTTTAGTCTATGGGTATCCAATACCTAAGCAAAACTAGGGTTCAGGTAACAGCAACTACAAAATAAAATGAGAAATGACTGTCAGGTCTACCTTATCTATCTTAAAATGAAATGTAGGTTCTCTTCCATTCTGCATTCTTCTTTCCATGTAAGTTGACATTGACAGACAGGTGAAACTGATTGCAATGAGATATCATATAGGAAATGAAACTTCTTTTAATAGGAAGATTCCTCTTCCTCTCCATTCATGGCTTTTCTAAGTTATTGAAGATTTATCAGGTGAGTTATAAGCATATTACATGATTCCAAATTAACAAATGTGAATCTTATTAGTGCAGTACTTATAACTCTAATTTAACTGATAGTTTGTTGATAAGTGTCCCCATTCACACTATTTTACACATTAAAATCAAATTAACAGTACAATTTTAATGATTGATACATAGAAAATACAAAACACAATTTAGTAGATTAAAGTGTTGAGTTTTATCTCCAGAAATAAAATTTTTCTTTTCACTCAGGTTACCATTTTATATGAATTTATTGAGGTTGCAAACATTTGCGATTTTTTTTATTGTATTAGTAATATATTCTATAGATCATAACATTTTATATATATTTTTTAAATTTCTTAAGCCTTTCTCCAAAAGGCTTCTAGTAAACCTCAACATTTGCAATCACTATCATTTCCATTAGATGATAATTTATATCCAAAATATTTACTAAATTATCTTTTACCAGGTGTGACACATTATCATTCCTAAAATCAAATCCTCTCTTTCAAATTCCCTATTATTTACCTCCCATCCTAATATCCTTAATACCTAATTTTGATTTTTCTTAATTCTAATAACACTGAATCCTGTGATATAAAAATGATACGCCATTGACTTCAAATGTTAAGGTAATTATGCACTTAAAATCCCCTTCACATCATCACAAGAGAGTATGCCTTAGTTTTCTTTGCCAGGGAGTGCCATTAGCATCTGAACAGTATAATATATTTTTTTTTTATTTCAGAAGAGTTTTGTATTTATTTCAGGAAAAATATGGCCCATTTGCCAGTCCCATCTCAACAGTTGGGAAAATAAACATGATACCTGTCAGGCTTCCCTCTAAACTTTAAATATGTTTTATTTATAAGTTATAATGCCTGAGAAAAAATTTAAAGTAATACAAAAATATAAAAGAACACAAAAATGTGAAATTGCTTTCCAAATCCCTGAGCTAATGAGAAGGCATTATACATAATTATCCTTACTTTACCAATAACCTAATGTGCAGATAGGTCAAGAGATTCATCACAACAAAGCTGGATACTGAGAACGAGGTCACTGTGAGCCTAATAACCAACTCTGTTCTTTCTTCTCTTAGTCACAAAAATATGATTAATGCAGCAAATGCAGGGTTGATATCTGATTATTTTCTCCTCTGGGTATGATATAATTCTATCTCTTCACAAATATATACCATGTGTGATGTTGATTCAGTGGGCTGCAAAACACACCAGGAAGGCATTATAGTTTCTTTGCTCAAGAGGAGAAAATCATCAGATTAATGTAAGCACTAAAAATGGAGATTTTTATTTTTAAATGCCACATGCCACTTTAGGGAGAGCTCTGGTTTTTCCACATGCAACATCACAATTGTTCTGTGAGGAAGACATGAAATTGGAAAAGTAGTCATTAGTTGATCCTTCAAAGAGCAATGACTCTTGGTCTGAAAGTGGATTACTCAAATATTGATTTTCTGATGATACCATTTGGTTTATTTAGTTGAACATAAACCATATGAATGGCTGTATTTAGTCCCGAATGTATTGAACTGAGCTTCATCCCTGGTGTCAAAGCCTGAAGTCAACGAGTAATAGCTGTGAGAATGTTACTCATAATCTCTCCATCCCAGAATGCATTTAATATGTTCTGGTTAAGGCAAGTGGGAGAATTGACAAAGGCAGGGGCAATGAAAAAGTCTGAAAACCATCTAGAACATAGGCACGCATTATCTTTTGATATGTATCACTTAATGTATAGGAATTGGATTTTTGAGACACTTAATTGTGCCATGAAAGGAAAACTTATCATAGACAGCAGCATATATAATAGACCTTAGGGCTTGAAGGTAAACATGGAAGGATAAGAATCAGGACTGGGTTTAAACCCATCTATTTCACTCAATTTTGAACTCTTAACAGTGACTATATTTTACATTGCCAGTTAATATCCTTGCTCTTTCATATCAAGCAGTGAGACTGATTATAAAAGACAAAACAATGAAACTAGAAATCTGTAAAACTTTCACCCAAAGTATTTTTTTTTTTTTTGCATAACTGGGAAACCACTCTATCCTACTATTAATAATGATTTTACAAGGAGGAACAGACTATTTAGAGCTAACATTCCTGTCATTTATTATTTATATGTTACTTCCTTCCAAACTGATTTGAAGCATATCTTGAATTGACAAAGTTAAATATTTATTATGGTTTCTAACATCCTGAATAAAATGGAAGAACAGTAATTGGCTGACCATGGTATTTCCTACCTCAAAAATTAACAAAATTAACAAAAGATACGTAAATCCAGAAAATAAATGCCTATAGCAACCCCCTACTTACACACAAAAGTAAAAAAACCTTGTGTTATAATTAAAATATATATATATTAGCCAAGGAGAGAGAGATTAGTCCAATAACTTGCACTATTACAAGATTGGCATAGTTCCTATTCCAGTCTCCACACAAATTCTGAGATAATGTTTTAGTCCCTTTTAATTTAAGTTTGTATGTAGGTTGCCTTAAGCATTGACCCAGAAAAATGCCTACCGTGAAATAAAGCACCAATAGGAAGTTAGCAATTTTGTGTTTCTGATGGGAGAGAAATTACATGGGAAAGGTAGAATGATCCTATTTACCTGGAGCTATTTATTCATAGGAAAACAATAATGGGAATTTTGACAACTAAAAGACAAAAGATATGATCCTTTGAATGTTTTGGGAAAGGCACATAAAGGAAAGTCTAGGGAAAATACTACTACGTGTTCTGACAAATAAAGAAAACTTATGGCCAAAGCTCATGAATTTTTAAAAAATGTCTTTTATAAGTTGAGTAGAAATGACAGATTTGGAAATATAGGTAAAATAGGGAGTGAAGACACCTGGGTTATTGTTTCCCAGAAATGAAATGATGCCAATGCAACTGGTGGAAAAGCTCAAAGCTCAAGAATAGAATATATTCCAACCAGATGCTGTAGATGCTATACCAGAGCTACTGGCAAAATTATTAGTTTCCATATGGCATGAATAGTTCTAACTTTGCACTTTCCACCCTAACCCACTCTCTCCTTCCCCCCACACCTACACATACACATAAGCACCTGCTCAGCCTCTTAGAAAGCCAAAAAGAACATACAATTCATATCTCTCAAATGGAATCTTGGTTGTGGAGACAAACAAGACTTAAATAATATGTTGAAAGAATTAAGAAGAATTTAACCAAATGAATTAACCAATGCTATTACAAAAATAATGAGTCTGAAGCAAGAAAGATAAAAATGGTTGAAATAAATTAACGTCATAGAGAAAGGGCTTAAAATAATTACTGTGGATACCTAACACTGGGAAAAACAAGTTATTAGACAACTTAATGTTATGTTAAGTGAAATAAGCCACACACAGAAAGACAAATGTTATATGTTCTCATTGATATATGAGAGCTAAAAAGATTGATTTCATGGAGGTAGTGAATAGAATGGTGGTTATCAGAGGCTGGGAAGGGTAGTGGGGAGAGGAAAATAAAGAGGGGTTGGTTAATGAATACAAAAATATGGTTAGATAGAAGGAACAAGGTAAGTATTCAGTAGCAAGTAGGGTAACTACAGTTAATAACTTATAGTATATTTCCAAATAACTAAAAGGGTAGTTTTTTTATTTCAGAATATTATGGGGGTACCAACATTTTGGTTACATATAATGCCTTTGCTTCACCCAAGCCAGGGCTACAAGCTTGCTCCTCACATATAGTGTGCTCAGCATCCATTAGTTGTGAGTTTACCCACCCTTTGACCCCTCTCCCACCTGACCGGCACCCAGTGAATATTATTTCCATGTGAGCACCTTAGTGTTGATCAGTTAGTACCAACTTGATGGCGAGTACATGTGCTGCTTATTTTTCCATTCTTGTGATAACTCACTTCGAAAGATGGGCTCAAGCTCTATCTGGGATAATATAAAAGGTACTAGTTCACTATTGTTTTTATAGTTGAGTAGTAGTCCATGGTACACATATACTACATTTTATTAATCCACTCATATATTGATGGGTACTTGGGTGGTTTCCATATCTTTACAATGGTAAATTGTGCTGCCATAAATATTCGAGTACAGATGGCTTCATTATAGAATGTGTTTTTTTCCTTTGGGTAGATGCCTAGTAGTGAGATTGCTGGATCAAATGGTATTTCTATTTTCAGCTCTTTGAAATATCTCCAAATTATTTTCCACAGAGGTTGTACTAATTCGCAGTCCCACCAGCAGTGTAAGAGTGTTCCTATCTCTCCACATCCACACCAGTATTTGTTGTTTTGGGACTTTTTGATAAAAGCCATTCTCACTGGAGTTAGGTGATATCTCATTGTGGTTTTGATTTGCATTTCCCTAATGATTAGAGATGTTGAGCACTTTTTTGTTTGCTGGCCATTATTCTGTTGTTTTTTGAAAATCTTTGGCTCATTTCCTTTGCCTACTTTTTGATGTGGTCATTTGATTTTTTCTTGTTAATTTTCTTAAGTTCTATATAGATTCTTGTTATCAGCCCTTTATCAGATGTGTAGCATGTGAATATTTTCTCCCATTCTGTAGGTTGTCTATTCTCTCTAATGATAGTTTCCTTGGCTGTGCAGAAGCTTTTTAATTTGATCAGGTCCCATTTATTTATTTTTGTTGCTGCTGTGATTGCTTTCTCCAACTAAAAAGGTAAATTTAAAATGTTCCCAACACAAAGATATAATAAATGTTTGAGGTGATGGATAACCCAATTACCTAGATTTGATCAGTACAGATTGTATGCTTGTATCAAAGCATCACATGTACCCCATAAATGCGTACTATTATGTATTCATAAAAGTAAAAATCAAAATAAAGTAACATGATAAAAAAAGACAACTTGAAAAAATATAATAGGTAAAGACAACAAAGATAATCCAACACCAGGATAAATTGTTTCTCTTAGGTGGACTACCCAATGCATAGAGCATTGTAGTGTGTTTACTGTTTGTTTGTAAACATAAGAGCTTCCTACTGATTGTTTTTTATATATATATTTTTCAGTTTGAAATTGCTTTTACTCTATACTGTATATTATACATACACACACATACATACATATACACACATATAGACACATACATATATACACACATATATACATATGCATATATACACAAAGATATCTACACACAAATACATATCTACATGTACACACACACAGACACACACACTCCTGTGTGGTATATGTGTTTGTGTCAAGTATACTTACCTTGAACCCTTACTTGCAGCTAAACATCTATCATCTATGTTTTCATATAATATGATTCTGATAAATCTCCATCCTAGTACTTATGTGAAAAATTATATTGGAATTATCTATTTAAGTGTCAGCTTTTCTCCTTGAGAACCAGGATTGCTACTTTCATATTTACACACCTCAGTTTTTGTCACTCAAAAGATATGTGCTGAACTGGGTGATTCCTCTCAAGGGTGTTGATACCATTGACTACTCTATGCTATCTTACTCAGCTCTCTGCTTAAAAATATATATTGTGTAAATACATGCTTCAGTTTTAATTTGCTTTTTAACTTATGCTATTATTGGGAAAATTTGAGAAAAGTATCATGATCTAGTCTGGCCAGTTGAAAATAAATTCCCTCTTTGATGGCTTAATTTTTCACTTACTTTCTTTGTTTAGACATAGCTAAATTACTTATAAATGAGATGGACAATGATGACAATATTAAGGACATGTGGTTTTGTTTATTCAGAGGAAATAACTGACAATCAGAATTGGATGCAGCGTAAACAGCATTAGGGAAGAAATGACATTTAAATAAATTAATTATTTTTTAAAATCAAGCCGAAGACCCTCAAATATTACTGATGGAGGATGCTAATTCTGGCACTTCCTCTGGGAACTCACCAAATATGTGTTCAATATGTCTTCAGTCTACATTCAACTACAACAGTAAAAGATATACGAATCTAAGCTATTTCCATAAACAAATCAATGAACTGGAAGCCCCAAACAAATTTGTATAGACTTTGTTCCAGTAACACATTTCCCTCTCCGTGCTTTTAAGTAGCTCATTAGCTGTCCATTTAGTTTAATACATTTCTTTCTCCTCCCAGCAGATTCACCTCGTGTGCTCTATGGTGACAGAATACCATTAACAAGCTTGCAGGGATACATGGTACTTTATACACACTGTTAAAAAGGAACAACTTGTTAGAATGAAAGAAACCATTCAAGTAAAATGGCAAAATTATTGTTTTTCCCGTAGAAATTTTTAGTCTTGATTTTCAATCTCTTTGTTTTTAGCATGATGGAAAAATTACTTGAGAAAGCATTGATTTTTCTATTTTTCTATATTTTCTATTATAGATTAATCACTATAAATATTAACAATAAAACACAAGAAAATAGATTAGTTTTGTTACAAAAAATGGTATAGACGCTAGGTATTTTTCAAGGATATTCTCAGTGTTTTTTATTTCCAACATTGTCTTCTTTATTAATACTTCTGGGATATTCCTGAAATTCTGAAGACACTGTTTTGTGGTTATAAAAAGAAATGGATTTTATTGGTTTATAACCCAAATAGAAACAATAATGTGTTATAATATAACATTCCTGCAGTTTTCAAATATCATGCACGTAATCTGACCTTTATCTGACTAAGGCAACAGGTCTTTGACAAGAGAAGGGGTGCCTGTCTCAAATTCTAATCTCTTGGAGGATGTGAGTGATTGCCCATTTTTGGAAAGATAGTTTTATAGTAACTAGAAAATGCAGAAGCTTCCAGTAATGCTACAAGGTGTCTCTCCATCCACTGACTCCACACTTGTCATTTGGAGGTGATCATTAATCAGAACACTTTGTACTCAAGCCAATTTGTAACCTATGGGCTTTTTTCCCCCAAATATTATGGGGGTACAAACATTGAGGTTACATATATTGCCTTTTCACCACCGAAGTCAGAGCTAGAAGCATGGCCATATCCAGACAGTGTGTACCGCACTCATTAGGTGTGAATTTATCAATCCACTCCTCCCTGCTTCCTCTTGCTCGGCACCCAATGAATGTTACTTCCATATGTGCACGTAAGTGTTGATCAATTAGTACCAGTTTGGTAGCGAGTACATGTGGTGCTTGTTTTTCCATTCTTGTGATACTTTACTTAGAAGAATAGGCCCCAGCACCATCCAGGATAGTACAAGATGTGTTAATTCACCGTTGTTTTTTGTTTTTTTTTTGGTGACTGAGTAGTACTCCATGGTATACATATATCACATTTTATTGATCCACTCATGTATTGATGGGCACTTGGGTTGTTTTCACATCTTTGCAATTGTGAATTGTGCTGCTACAAACATTCTAGTGCAGATGTCTTTTTTATAGAATGTCTTTTTTCCTTTGGGTAGATGCCTAGTAATGGGATTGCTGGGTCAAATTGTAGTTCTATTTTCAGCTCTTTGATGTATCTCCATATTATTTTCCACAGAGCTTGTACTAGTTTGCAGTCCCACCAGCAGTGTATGAGTGTCCCTATATCTCCACATCCATGCCAACATTTGTGATTTTGGAACTTTTTGATAAAAGTCATACTCACTGGAGTTAGGTGATATCTCATTGTGGTTTTGATTTGCATTTCCCTGATGATTACGGATGTTGAGCATTTTTTCATGTTTGTTGGCCATTAGTCTGTTTTCTTTTGAAAAGTTTCTATTCATGTACTTTGCCCACTTTTTAATGGAGTTGTTTGATATTTTCTTGCTGATTTTCCTAATTCCTAATTCTATTTATTAGCCCTTTATCGTATGTATAGCATGTGAATATTTTCTTCCATTCTGTGGGTTGTGTATTCGCTCTAGTGATAGTTTCATTGGCTGTGCAGAAGCTTTTTAATTTGATCAGGTCCTATTTATTTATTTCTGTTGTTGCTGTGATTGTTTTGGGGGTCCTCTTCATAAATTCTTTACCTAGGCCAATATCTATACGAGTTTTAATATAATAATGATCGATTCTTGGTCTAGCTATGTGCATCTGAAGAATATTTTTCTTCACCTTATGGTCCTTCTTTAGAAAATTTCCTTGTTTGTTTATCTCTCTTGGAAGATAAATTTATATATATTTTCAGCCCAGATCTTACTAGACTGTTCTTCTCCCCATAACTGATAGTGTTTTATCAATCTAGCACCCCCAACACCATTCTCAGTCTCAATGACTGAGACTACCATTATCCTAATTACCAAAGTCAAAATGTTGAGAAAAATCCTAGATTCTTCCCTAATTCAACTCCTCTTCTACCATTCAGTTGACCATTTTAACTCCTAAATATTTGCTGAGATGTAAAATCTTAAAGTGGCCTGAAAGCAGAGGTCTGGTTAAAATTTCAACTCCAGTTTTTAGTATTTCTATGATCTTGAAAAAGTTACTCAAACTTTTTGAGGAGTGATTTCCTCTTCTTTCAAATGCAGCTAAAAATAGGTCTAGCCTTAGAGGGCTATCATAAGGAATACTTGATATAATTTATGAAATAAAATTTCCCCAGTTCATATCAAATAGTAAGTGCTCAAAGATGTTACCTGTAATCATCATCAACACCAGCAGCAGCAATAGCATCACCATCCTCATCAACACCAGCAGGAGCAATAGCATCACCATCCTCATCAACACCAGCATCAGCATCACTATCATCAACACCATCATCATTATCATAATCATCATTTGAATCTATTTCTGTATCTCTTTTCATACTTCCTCTGCCTTAATTCAGATCTTCAGCACATGACCTTTGGCTGATATGATACATTCCTAATTGATCTTCCAAACTTATTATTCTTTAAGAGTAGCCCTTATGTTATTTTTTTAATTGACATGTAAAGTTGTATATATTTATAGGGTATGATGTAATGTCATATACATGTATGCATCATGTATTGATCAAATCAGGGTAATTAGTACATGCATCACCTCAAACATTTAGAGAGAACATCCAAAATCCTTTCTTCTAGCTATTTTGAAATAGTCAATACATTACTTTTGAATAAGTATAGTCACCCTACTGTGCAGTAGGATGCTAGAATTCATTTCTGCTATCTAATTGTAACTTTGTGTCTGTTGATAATCTTTCCCTTTCCCTCATTCCCTTGATTCTCCCTACTCTCCGGTAACCTCTATTCTATTCTCTACTTCTATGAGATCAGCCTTTTAGAGTCCACATATGAGTGAGATGATGGAGTATTTGTCTTTGTCTGGCTTATTTCACTTAACATAATGCCTTCCAGGTCCATCTGTGTTGTCACAAATGACAGGATTTCATTCTTCTTTATAGCTGAATAATATTCCATTGTGTATATATACCACATTTTCTATATCCATTCACCAATTGATGGACACCTTTGTTGATTACTTGTTTTTACTATTGTGAATAGTGCTGCAACAAACATGAGTGTGCATATATGTCTTTGACATATTGATTTCATTTCCTTTGGATATATATCCAGTAGTGGAATTACTGGATAATATAGTAGTTCTATTTTTAATATTGTAAGGAACTCAAAGAATAGTCTTTTAAAATAAAAATTGATTATGTCTCTCTCCTGCTTAAAATGCACCTATAGCAAAACTCATCTCTTTAGTTGAATATACAGGCTGTGATGATTTTATTATTATTTGCCTCATCTGACTCATCTCACAGAATCCATCTGTTAAGAAACAATGCTCTAGTGCTCCAGAAGTACAATTGTTTGATGTTACCAGAAACAGAATGCATAAAACTGATGGATAAAGTTGCTTGAATTGCTTGACACAAAATTCCCTCTGGCTACACCCTATCTTTGCTTGGAGAATACCTACTGTCCTTGCCTCTGGGAAGTCCCCCATGATCCCCCAGTCTAACTAGATGTGTGCATTTGTGTCTCCAAAGCTCCCTGTTCGTTCATCCCTCAAAGGCTTCATTGACTTGTACTTACTTGTCCACCTTTCTAAATAGATGTTATGCTTCATAAGAGCAAAGATTATACATTCTACATACATCTGTATCTCCAAGTCCTGCACAGTGTTTCACACATGATAAAATATGTGTATATGGGAAATTAATGCTATTGATTATTTTTCCAGTATTTCTTTTGTAAAGGCTCCTTGTTGCCCTTGATCTTATCATCTCCAAATTATTGCAAAACTTATAGATGCAACTTTCTTATTGACTCAAACATCCCATCTCAATTCCTTCTGACTGGCACCAATTAATATGCATTAATTTTTACTTTATTCATTCTCCATTTTCACTTTCACCTAGCTTTATGTTACTTTGAAATTAGAATTGATCTTACAAAGATAGAGAACTTCTGTTAGTCCTCTTATATTTTGAAGATTTCTGAAAACCAAACTCTATTTCTTATTCTATAGATAGTTAAATTACAGCACAAACTTAGTTTTTAACCTTTTAGGAGTTCCTTTGTTATGTTTACTCTCATGGTTTGGGAAGAAATGGGACCCTGAAAATTAGGATGGAGACCTATGAACAGATTCCATTGGAGGTGAGAACTTTGAAGCCTGAAATTCTGCCAAGATTATTTTGCCAGTAGAAACAGCCCATCAAAATCTGCAGAGGCAGCCAGCTTCCCCTTACCTGAAGAAGTGGTAATGGCTACCTCTGAGGTACTTGCCTTACAACAGAAGGAGGGTGTTCCTTAGTAACCACCACTAGCCCCATCTTCTTGCATCTAGACTTTATTACAAAACTCCAGTCCTTGAAGGCCCCAAAAATTTAGATAAAAAGTTTGATCCACAAGGATATGCAATTCCATGGTCAATGGAAAAATGGACCAAAATTAATCCTGCACTAAATAAAGTCGAAATGTTTTCTCTTCCTTAGTAAACTATAGAGGAAGTTATCCAAAGGCTTAGTGAAACTGGAGTAATATACTGGATTTACCATGTAAGACCTGCTCAACCATCCCATACTTTAAATATGTCCCCCTAGGGTCTAAACAACACTCCCTTTATCATGCAGTGAGAAAAAATTTTGAAGGGAGTCCCTTCCCCCTCTTTCCCATATCCTTAAGGAGCTCTACAGTGTCTATTCTCTGTAAGCCAGTTATTACTGAGGAAACTACTACAGTTAAATAAGAACCCTAATTACAGTTAGGATCCTGGGGTCATAGGGGCCAAGTAGTGGCACTTAATGGCCAAGGACAAAAGGAGCACAGTTATTGCGTTAGACACAGAGCCAGATCATGAGTCAGAGCAGTCTGACCCACAAAAATCTTTGTTATTGGCTAGTTGGTTATAGGGTCCCAGGAGCTGAAATGGATTAGCAGCCTATTTAAGTCTTATTTGATTTGTGTAAATGGAAAACTCTAGGTCTAGTGAATAGAGATTTGACTTGAATCACCAAATAGTTATAACCCTTTGGTCAATTTTCGGACCTGAACTAGTCGATAGTCCCAAATCCCTTAAATGAAGGGAGGTAAGTTCCATTGAGAAAAGATCATTTGACTTTGCCAAAAATTTATATAGTTAATCTTAACCTTCTTCAAAGAGACCTGTAGCCATTTACAGTGGTGACTGTGCATTAGAGAAGAGGAAATTGTCATACTTTTAGAAGATTATTGATAAGTAAATTAGAACTGACGCTAATTCTTGGAGAACCGAAATTTCATGGTTCTCCGTAGTGGTCTACCAGTCAAAGTAGGGGCTTATGGAGGTCAGATGATCAGCGGAGTTTGGCTCAGATCCACCTCTCAATGGGCTCAGTGGACCTCTTGTAGAAGTATTGTAGCTTTTACATCACTCAGAAAATGGATTGAAGTAATACTCAAATGAATTATATGCTGCCTCCAAAATCAAGAGAAATCCAGTTGACATTTTTGTACCTATTTATTAGTGGTAGGAGAGTCCAGATAGAGCAATTTATTTTTAATCATAGAAGAAATATTTTAACATATCCCAGGCCACCAAATTCTTAGAAATTTCTCCAAGGTAGCAGGATTCTTCATTTTTGTGGAATTTATTTTAAAATCTCTGGCACACAAGTACCTTACCAAAATAATTAGAGTAGTTGCTACTTTCTGCTCATCTGATCCACTCTACAAAATATCATGAATGTAATGAAGAGCCATGACATTTTTTTGGGTGGGTGGCTAACTATTTTGTTTTTGAGATTTTTGTCTGGGTTTTGGTTTGCTACTAGGCTTCCAAAAAGACTTCCTGCTTGACTGTGACACCAAAATTCCAATGCAATCTGAGCTGCCCATCACAAATTGGGTGTTGTCTGATTTACTAAACTGTAAATTTGTGTATGGAAGGTAGCTTTCCATCATCAAATGAAAGTGATAAGTAAGAGTCTGGGCTTTAGCGGTCCTGAATGCACAAATAATTCACGTGAGGAAGTGTTCTGAAAGCCTATGGTTCTTACTCCTTCTAACTTACATTCTCTCATTCAACCTGTACTTACGGCTTCATTGGGAGTGTCAATGATGAGTTGTTCAAAAAGAAATAACTTGGATTTGAAATAAATAGGTTCTGTATGATAAGTAGGTGCTGTCTAAATATGACTTGTTGAAACACTATAGTCCTACTCTGTGGGGCTCTGAGTGACAGCAATGAAGGCAAAGTCACCTAATCAGCAGAGCTCTGAGCAATATACCCAATGTCCCTTTTGTTGGAGGAAGAAATAGATAGAGATATGACCTATATCAATTCATGAACTGTGGCTTATGGTTTGACTGAATGTTTCGGGACTTGGAAAAGATACAATTGGAAAATTGGTGGCCAGAGGTCTCAGGATGTGATATATGGATAGACATTTCTAAACTGATAGTGAGCTGAAGATATTTATTTCCCATATGAATGTTAACAAATGTGTAACCACAGGAGGGAAGGATTTTAATACTAAGGTGGATAGGATGGCTCATTTTGTAACTCTTGTCATTATACAATAGGCTGATGAACACAGTGGCCATAGTGGTAAGAATGAGGCAGTGTCAGTGAGATGGCAATACCTGGCAGAACTGAAGCAATGTCTTCTAGGGTATGGTATATACTCTAAATCTGTATCCAATATGTGACAGTGTTCACCTATTGCCAGTATTCATGGATCGGAGAATGAAG
This sequence comes from Lepilemur ruficaudatus, assembly GCA_963574885.1. Classification (NCBI taxonomy): domain Eukaryota; kingdom Metazoa; phylum Chordata; class Mammalia; order Primates; family Lepilemuridae; genus Lepilemur; species Lepilemur ruficaudatus. The sequence continues at coordinate 3,677 of CAUYRT010085926.1, read as the reverse complement.
CAGTGGACATGTTACTGATTCCTCTTACTGTAACCCCTCGTGATCCATTTGAAATATCTTTGCTTTTTGCTCTGCAAATTTAGAGCCTTCTGATATTGAAGTCTCTGTTCAAAAAAGAGAAATTAATTTCAAAGCAAACATAGGAAGGAAATCATTAATAAAAGAGCAAAAAACATTAAATTAAAAACAGAGAAAACAAAAATAAAACCAAAAATTGATTCTTTGAAAAAATAAGTATTTGACCATATAGATAAAGGAAAAAATAGAGAAGACACAAATTATCAATAAGAAGAATACAAGAAAAAAAAAAGAAGAATACAAGAGAGGATGTGGCTGCACATTAAACCCACATTAAAGAATACAATTAAAATATGGATAACTTTAGTACAATAATTTAAAAACTTAGATTAAATGAACAAATTCCTTAAGAGACATAAATTACTGAAGGTTGCTCAAACAAAAATAGATAATTTGCAAAGTTCTAAATCTATTGGTTAAATTGAATTTCTGGTTAAAAACTTCCCAGAATAAAATATCCAGGTCCAGAAAGCTTCATTGGCATATCAATACTGCCCAAACTCTTGCAGAAAATAGAGGAGAAATGAATGTTTCCCATTTCATTTTATGAAGCCAGAATTACCCTGACACCAATATGAGACTAAGATATTAATTATGAAGAAAGAAACATTGCAATAATATCCCTCATGTGTGCTTATATATATATACACATATTTATATATATATATACACAAATATATATCTCCTGAACAAACTAATAGCAAATCATTTATAGTAATATGTCAAAAATAATACAATACGATGAGGTAAGTTTATTCCAGGAATGCAAGGTTGGTTCAACTTTTGAAAATCCGTTAATATTATTTAGGAATGCTATTTTCAAAAAGAAGAAAAAAATATGTAATTATCTTAATAGATAAAGAAAAAGCACTTGACAAAATCCAACATCCATTCATGAGAAAAAAAATCTGCAAAAATTAAGAATATAAGGGTACTTCCTCAACTTCATAAAGGACACCTATGAAAAACCTATAGCTAATATCATATTTAATGGTGAAAGATAGAATTTTCCCCTTGATACAGGAATTAAGTCAAAGGTGTCTTTTCTCATAACTCCTATTAAATATCATCTTGAAAATAATAGCCAGTGTAATAAGAAAAAGAAAAAAAAACTGTTAGAACTTGGAAAATAAGAAATAAAATGCCTTTGTTCATGGATGACATAATTGTCTATGTAGAAAATATAGAAAAAAAGCTACCAGAATTACTGTGTGAAAAAAAGTGAGTTCAGTGAGTTTCCATGGTACAAGGTCAGTGTAAATACTCAATTCTATTTCTACATAATAGCAATAAAAATAAGAATTTGTAATAGAAAACAGGGTCATTTACAGTATCATCAAACACAACACATATGTGAAGATAAATTTAATAAAATTTGAAAAATCATGTAAAATTCACATGCTATACACTATAAAATTTGATGGACTGGAAGGCAATATTATTAAGATATCAATTTTCCCCAAATTAAACAGTCGATTAAATGTAATCTCTATCAAAACATCAACAAGTAGGAGATCAAGAATACCCAAATCAATTTTGTAAAAGAAGAAAGTGGGAGTATTCATACTACATTATTTAAAGAATTACTATAAGTTTATAATACAAAAGCATTCAATCTTTGCCTAAAGGACAGAATACAAGTCAGTGGACCACAATAGGGGTCTAGAAAGAGACCAACAAACATATGGTCAATGGATTTTTGATAAAGGTACCCAGGTAATTCAATGGAGAAAAGGCAATCTTTTCAAAAAACGGTGCCGAAAAATTGGATGTCCATATGCAATAAAAAGTGAACCTCAATCTATACTTCACCTGATATACAAAAATTACCTAAATATTTATCACAGACCTCAATGTAAAACCTAAAACTATAGAATTTCTAGAAGGAACAGTAGGGGAAAAGTCTTTCTGTGACTCTGTATAAAACCATAAAAATATAATTTATGGGGGAAAAAGTAAGTAAATTGGCTTCCTCAAACATTCAACATTTTTTTTTTCTAAAGTCACTGTCAAGAAGCTGAGAAGACAAGCTGAAGACTGGGAGGGGAAAATGACATATTTATCTATGTAAAGTACTTATATCCAGAATATTGAAAGGATTCTCACAGCTCAATTAAAGAAAACAAATATTCCAATTAAAAAAAAAAAACTCATGTAAATATTTGAGCAGACACTTTACCAAAGAGGAGACATGCATGGCAAATAAACACACTATTGGCCATTAGGACAATGTAAATATAACCAAAATGAGATGTCAATAAACATCTATTAGAATGTAAAAATCAAATACGCAAATAGATGACAGTAAGTGCTGATAAAGATTTGTAGCAATTGCAACTCTCATACATTGCTCCTGGAAAAGCTAAATGGTATAGACACTTTAAAAAATACTTTGGCAGTTTCTTAATATTAAAAAATACACTTACCTGCAAGCCAATAATACTATTTCTAGATATTTTCCAAAATAAATGAAAATATATGTCCATACAAAGACCTGTATGTAAAAGTTTATAGTAGCTTTATTCATTATACCCAAAATTAGAAACAACCCTAATGTCAATCAACAGATGAGTGGGCAAGCAAATTGTGAACATGGTACAGTATTCGGTAACAGAAAGAAACAACTAACACATGTAAGAGCATAGATGACTCTGAAAGGCATTAGTCTAAATAAAAGAAGTTACATGCAAATTACTATATCTATAATTACATTTATATGACAATTTGATAAAGGCAAAAGTGTAGCCACAGAAATCAGGTTAGTAGTTTCCAAGGCTTGGGTATGCTAGGACAGAAATAACTACAAAGAGACAAGAGAGAATTTTATTAGAATAATGTAAGTCTGACTTGTATGGACAATTCTAAGTTTTTTAGGGTAATATGCTATACCTTGATTGTCATGGTGTTATTATGACTTTGTACATTTGTTGAAACTCAAAGAATTTTAATTCTAAGAAGAATAAATTTTACTATTTGTAAATTAGTACTCCAACAAACTTAAAGTAAGAAAGCAATAGCAGTTGAGGAAAACTCTAGATACAAATTTCTATATAGCCACTTTTCCTTGTTTACTATTATAAGCAATAAAAAAAACTTCATTTGGATATTGGATTACCAAAAATATGAGTAAAATGATCAGCATATTTAAGGTGTACAGAATAGGAGAATCTGGTAAGGTCCAGATTATTGATGTATTTGTTATCATTCTATCTCCTGCTCTCAGTTCTAAATCCTCGTTAACGAGAGTTTTTTTAATTTAAGCTGCCAAGTTTGGTATAACAGTATTTCACTAAAAAATAATATTGATTAAAAACATGGTATGGAATGCTTTTTAATACCTTTAACCCAAATGGGAAAGAACGAAGCTGTACTTTTGCAGAAAAAGGGATAATTTTTCTTAAGTTTCATGCTGATCTAGTTGATTAGATATCAAAAACTTCTATCTTTGGAGAAGTTTCTGTTCATCTCCTTTGCCCATTTATAAATGGGTTTTTTTGATTTTTTCTTATTAATTCTTTTGAGTTCTAGGTAGATTCTTGTTATCAGACCTTTGTCAGAGGTGTAAAGAGCAAATATTCTCTCCCATTCTGTGGGTAGTC
>CAUYRT010085923.1:0-10690 GCA_963574885.1 Lepilemur ruficaudatus | reverse complement strand
GGATCGCTCAAGGTCAGGAGTTCGAAACCAGCCTGAGCAAGAGCGAGACCCCGTCTCTACTATAAATAGAAAGAAATTAATTGGCCAACTAAAAATATATAGAAAAAATTAGCCAGGCATGGTAGCACATGCCTGTAATCCCAGCCACTTGGGAGGCTGAGGCAGAAGGATCGCTTGAGCCCAGGAGTTTGAGGTTGCTGTGAGCTAGGCTGACGCCATGGCACTCACTCTAGCCTGGGCAACAGAGCAAGACTCTGTCTCAAAAAAAAAAAAAATTCAGGATACACACAGAAATCTTACCTCCACTTGTTAATAATGCTTTAATTATATATATATTAAAAAACATATATAGTATTGGGGAACCAATTATGTATCAACTAGGATCATATTTGTTTCTATTGGAAAACATGTATTCCGTTAGAAATTAACAATTTCTGCTTTTCACATTTGACAAGTACATTAAAACATCACAAGGCTCACACTTCCCAGCAGGGATTAAAGTTTAGTTTCATATTTTGTATAAACAATAACATTTATTGTACACTTACTATATACCAGGAATTATGCTAAATCCTTCATATGTATCATCTCATTCAATACTACTATCCCCATTTTACACAAGAGGAAATTAAGGCTCAGAAAAGTTAAGTGATCTTCCAAGGACACACTTTGTTAAGTGGCAAGTTAAGATTTAAACCACGATTTGTCTGTGTCCAAACCCCATGCTTAACCACTCTACTATACTGCTTCCCTTTCTATTGTGCTTTCATATAGTAGAAGCAGAAGCCAGCCAGGGATTTAATTAAGCTAACGAAAGGTTATCCCTCACAACAGATCTATACACAGAGATATTTTATTAGTTTCCTAACAGTGCTCCGAAATAACTACCAGGCTGTGTTCAGTCCAGTCTTCCTTGTGTTTTCTTTCAAGTATCTTGCTTGCTAGAGACTCACCCTAGGCAATAAGAGACCATGTTTGCTTTTAATACTACCTTCTGCTTCTCTTATTTAGTCACCACTTGTGAAACCATTAAAGATAAACGTAGACGGGTAATAATTCTGTTTTTTTATATGGTTTATGGCTTTGGCTACTAAAACGCTTCATAATCTCATAACTCAAGAGATTACAAAAATGAAGTCCCACAAAGCAACTTGGAAGTCACTTGGCTGAAGATAGTGACTATCTATTTATCTACCTATCAATCTAAATCTGTTATCTATATATGCTGCTAAACTATCAGAGATTAATCCTGATTTTTGCTCTGTGTTGCAGAACTGGCAACTCCAAACCTGGGAGATAATTTCACAGAACTGGAAAAGAGCTTTCAAGACCTGACAGACATCAATCTGGATCTGACTTCATGTCATTTCTTCTACAATGTATCATTTCTGTTCAATCTAATAAAACCTCCCCTCTCAAGAAAAAAGTCAGGGCTATTATATTCCCCAGAAGACCCTACCCCACCCCAGGACTTTCTCATAGACCAAAAGAATGGAACAACCATATGAATAAAAGCTTAAATCTAATCTAACATTCTGCTGTTCACTCTAAGCTAAGGGTCACATACATATTCTTAGGGAGAATGAAGGAATATGCTCAGAGACTTAGTGAGGATTCAGGTGGAGGGAACATTCAGTAACTGCAGTGATCCAAAGGTTATTTATAAACTGAGTGTGCATTGACACTGAATACGCATCTTGTTAAGTTCAACATGCAGAGTCATGCCTTGCTCAACTGAAAAGTTTCCCTGTGCCCTACACATTCAGAGGGACAGCCAGATGTGAGGTAAAGTCCCCTCAGTGTTCCTCTAGACTCCTTTGGCTCCTGGACCCCACAAACTGTGAAGGCCACTCTGACTCTTTAAACTTGTCTGTTCTTCAGGAAGTAATGAGCTGTTCAGTAATGTCAGGAAGGCTCTAAATATTGTTTCTATTCCCTCTCGCTGTACCCATTTATTTGCTAAGGTTAACATGTGCATTTGTTAGATCAACTACAAGCACCTGACACACTGTCATAAAGAAACATTAAAACTTAAAACTTGATCGCTACACACAAGTTAATCACAATGTAGTGGGGTTCACAAGGCAAAAATTCAGGATTAAAATACCGTAAGTGGAAGGCAATACATAATTCCCAAATGAGTGGCCTAGACATTGTGTATTATGGTTCCAAAGGAGGGATCAGGTAAGGAATTATTTGGGGATGTTATTATATTTTTTTAAATATTTAAACTAGTAAAATAAGAATAACGTATCTATTACCTTTTTAATGTTCCAATTAAGGATAAAACATCTGTAAATTATATTTTTTTCCCACAAACTAATCCGTTACAAAGGAAAGATGTTCTCATTCTGTCTCTATAATCTGATATTAGGGCTCGGCAGGGTGACTCATGCCTATAATCCTAACACTTTGGGAGGCCGAGGTGGGAGAACTGTATGAGACCAGGAGTTCAATACCAGCCTGAGCAAGAGTGAGACCCCCATCTCTACAAAAAATAGAAAAATTAGCCAGGAGTGGTGACATGTGCCTGTAGTCCCAGCTACTAAGGAGGCTGAGGCAGGAAAATTGCTTGAGCCCAGGAGTTTGAAGTTGCAGTGAGCTATGATGATGCCACTGCACTCTAGCCCAGGTGATAGAGCAAGACCCTGTCCCAAAAAGACAAACAAAAACATCCCCTGATATTATTTAATAAATGTTTATATGATTAATCCATTTTAGAAATATGAACTGTAACTTAAATCCATGGGGATTCATCAAGCTCTTTGATGTCTGCTGATGCAGCCATTTGCCACCCAGCTTTTACTGTTACCTCAGCTAAAGGACTAATAATGAGAAAATGTAGGCGTACATCTGTCTGTTGTCTGTCCCCAGCACACAAGTAGATGATCTCCTGGGAAGAATTATTTTTCCCTTATCAATTGTGGAAAACTATCTGTGTAAGACAGTTAGTTCTAGATAGCAATAACAAGACTGACAAAGGAATTTCTACTCTTTGGGGAAATAGCAGCTCATCTAAATAGCCAGTTGAATGAATTATTTGTGTGTTTGTGAATAACTAACTTCTTTTTCTACCTTTTTTTTTTGAGAGGGTCTTACTCTGTCGCCCAGGCTGGAGTGCCGTGGCGTGATCATAGCTCACTGCAATTCCTAGGCTCAAGTAATCCTCCTGCCTCAGCCTCCCAAGTAGCTGGAATTATAGGCACACACCACCATACCCAGCTAATTTTTTTTTTTTGTAGAGAGGGGGTCTCCCTCTTGCTCAGGCTGGTCTCGAACTCTTGGTCTCAAGCAATCCTCCTGCTTCAGCCTACTTCTACCTTTTTGGTGCTTCATCTCTGGGGATCATGAGAAAAGCCTTTTAGAGAAATCACCCTTCATACCTCCTTTGTGACCTTTGAAGGTCACCACGCAGCTAGCATCTTCAGCTGACCAGATCTTCAGCTGAGCATCCATTCCCCCACTCAGAACCACAAGTCCTGATGGGAAAAACCTGCAACAATTCACATCAAACACATGTCCTTCCAATACTCTCTGGAAAAACAAAAGAAAATTCCATGCTAGTTCTCTTGTCCATCCCTTGATGTTCTCTAACCTCCCATATCTTTGGTTTCTTATATGAAATACCTACATGCTATACCCACACGCTGAGTTCTAACAACAACTAAGGATGTCCAAAGGATCTCTTAGCTCATTTGTCAACCAGGTAAGAACTATTGACTCTCTTTCCTGGGATTCAGCTACAGATGTAGAATTGAATTCCATGGCTCTCACAGCCATCCCTGGTGTTAGTTCCAAGTATAAGGAGCTAAGAAGGCTTGAGGAATTTTTTACTCATTTCTTTTTTTTTTTTTTTTTGAGACAGAGTCTCACTCTGTGGCCCAGGCTAGAGTGCTGTGGTATCAGCCTAGCTCACAGCAACCTCAAACTCCTGGGCTCAAGCGATCCTTCTGCATCAGCCTCCCAAGTAGCTGGGACTACAGGCATGCGCCACCATGCCTGGCTAATTTTTTCTATATATTTTTAGTTTGCCAATTAATTTCTTTCTATTTTTAGTAGAGACAGGGTCTCGCTCTTGCTCCGGCTGGTTTCGAACTCTTGACCTTGAGCAATCCTCCTGCCTCAGCCTCCCAGAGTGCCAGGATTACAGGCGTGAGCCACCACGCCTGGCCTACTCATCTCTTCTTAAAATCTTCTGTATAAGTTGGAGGCTTAGCTGTATATTCAGCCTAACAGTCTAGCTATTCTATCTTGGAAACTGATCATTGAAGACAGTTCAAACTCAGGGCACACCCACTTAGACATTCTCTGGCCTGGATCCTCAGGTGGTTCAGCCCCACTCTGTTCTGGCAATTCACTAAGCTTGAGAATGGTTCTCTGATTAACAAATGTGAGAAGAGAAATCAAATGAAGTATGATGGTCCTACATTTTCAGAATGGGCCATTCTTTCATGTCCCAGGCCAAAGTTTCTCAGACCACCCTTCATGTGTAAGACCCCAAAAGTATACACAAATCCTTTACTCTGAGTTCTCCATTGGAAGCCTGCCAGATCTTCATGCTCCCATCAGTACTAGAAGATACACCAAGGCCTCCTCCACTGGAAATATCCAGGCATGTTATCTGTTCAAAAGACAAAACAATCAATGTGTTATAAATAATAAAATGCTTTTATTCCCTTGAAATATGTTATAAACTTCCATTGTTTCACACTCCTCCAAGACTTCTGCAAGACTATGCTTCCCAACACAAAGGACATGTGTCTGATATGAAGGTTATCATCACCAACCTCCCAACAAGGCTGGAGCCAACGCCTTTAACTTCTTCAAATCAAAAGATACTCCTGTAATCACCTGTAAACTTTAGCTAAAAAGTTTTCCCTATGCCCGTATCATTTCCATAGTTTCCTTCTTTTATTATTTTATTTTAAAATTAAGATGCTTTCCCTAATTCTCAGGAACCCATTTACACAAAAGAGAATCTTCCAAGATGCACCAGAAGGATTCAAGGAAGAGCAAAGATATTTCCACATATACACCTATATGTATAGATATAGATCTTTCAGAATAAATAGTGAATTCACAGATTCACTTTTATAGTTTCAGTATCAGCAATTGCTTTATGCATAAGCCATAATCAGATCACCAAGTCTCTTTCATACATGCCTATATACCCTTTTAATTAAATCATTTTTATTAAAAAACAGCCAGCTGCAAATGTTCCAGAAATGTGGGAATGAAATACATTATTCCACACATATTCCCAGCAACAATGATTCCCACATGACCTAAATTATTAAGAAAAAAGTAGGGACTTTGGCTTTAATTATCCAACTTCCATTTTACTTTGTTCTATGCCAATTAAACTATAATGAATAGATTTGGCAAGAACCATAGGGATATATGAGTCAGTTCTAACATTTTCTAAGACTTTTCTTCTTTATTTTGGTTCCTCAGAACAAAAGGACTATCAACTTAATAGTGGCTCCTTTGATTGTAAGCAACATACTTCAACCTCTTTCCTGATATAGGTGGCATCTTTTCAACTGCTTGCTAGGCAATCTACCTTTGGATATAGTGGACACCTCAAATTTAACATGTCCAAACAGAACTCTTATTTCCCTCTGTCCCATACCAATATAACCATTCCTCCTCTAATGAGTAAATGACATCATAAGTTACCAACTTCTCAGGCCAAAATTTTTGGAATCATCCCAACTCCTCATTTTTTCTCACATCTCACAGCCAAGTCATCACCAAATCTTGTCTAACCCCATACCGTTAGAATGTAAGCTCTCCAAGGGCAGTTTTATTCATTTTATTCAGTGCCCAGAAGAGTACCTGCAATATAGATGATTAATAAATGGATGAATCATCTCTTAGTAAGCTCAAATAAGAGACAGAATAAGAAACAGAAAAGGGCATAGTTAATGATTTTAAAAAATGACCACTTCTCAAAAGGTGAGTGGCTTTCCCAATTTCCCCAAAAGGTGAATCATTTCCTCCCTCAGTAGTCCTTAGCACTATGCTCATACATTGCAGTGGCTGTCAACCAGGGGTGAATTTGCTCCCTAGGGGACACTTAGCAATATCTGGAAATATTTTTGACTGTCACAACTGATAGGGGAATGGGTGTCCCACTGGCATCTTGTACGGAGAGGGCAGGGACGCTCTTAAACATCCTACAATGCATGGAACGGCCCCTTACAATAAAGAATCCAGTCTGAGATATTAATAGTGCCAAGGTTAAGAAACTTTGTTATATTGTATTGCACCTTCTCAGTTAATATACTGTCCCTGAAGGGGACAGGGATGTTGTATTGTTTATCTTTGTTACCTATCATCAGGGCCCCAGTTCCTAGCCCTAAAAAGAAATTAAGTTTGAACTATCTATTTCTTAAAAAGTGATACAAATTAAAGAATAAATTATAGGTCATACCAGCTATCTCCTTAATAAAAATTTCTATTAAAGGAAAAGAGGAAACTAACATTTATTGAGTATCTCTTATGTGCCAGACACATAATAGATGCTATTTCATATAATCCCCTAAAAATTTGGAAGTTAGGTAGTATTCCTATCTTTCAGATGAGGAATCTGAGGCTTAAGGGGCAATTAAGTATTTCCTCAAGGTGACATAGCAGAGCCAGGATGTAAACCTAGGTCCAAGTCCAAAGCTAAAGAACTATTTCTTAGTCACAGCAAAAGAACAGACAGATCAATGGGATAATCCTAAATACAAGACAAAGATGACAATATAAGTCGAGGATAAAGAATGGATTACTTTATAGTGTTGTGACTAGCTAATAATTTTAAAATTGAAATGTAAAAAATAAAACATAAAAATTCAACAAAATACATTTATATTTTATCTTATAAGCATTTTATTGTGCTTAGATTATGTTCTAACCCTAACCCTAACAGATGAATATTTTTACCCTCATTTTTTAAGATAAGGAACTTATGGCACACGGAGGTTAAGTAGGTGGCCTAAGATCACACACTTAGTCAACTGCAGAATCAGCATTCAAATCCAAGGAGTCTGGCTCTATAGTCTGTGCTCTTTTTTTGTTTTTGTCTTAGTTTTCTTTTTGAGACAGAGTCTCACTCTTTTGCCTGGGCTAGAGTGCCGTTGTGCCAGCCTAGCTCACAGCAACCTCAAACCCCTGGGGCTCAAGCGATCCTTCTGCCTCAGCCTCCCGAGTAGCTGGGACTACCTACAGGCATGTGCCACCATACCCGGCTAATTTTTTAAATATATTTTTAGTTGGCTAATTAATTTCTTTCTATTTTTAGTAGAGACGGGGTCTCGCTCTTCCTCAGGCTGGTTTCAAACTCCTGACCTTGAGCGATCCTCCCGCCTCAGCCTCTCAGAGTGCTAGGATTACAGGCGTGAGCCACCGCGCCCAGCCTATAGTCTGTGCTCTTACTGAATGCGCTATGCAATTAAAAGCAATACATATAAAATCATGGACTACCCTAAGCAGGATCCCAAGGCAGTTAGTATAAAGAATTTAATTAATAGGTTTTATTATCCATAAATGTTAAATATCTATATGTCAAAAGATACCATAAACAAACTTAAAGATAAACAATAAGCTAGAAAAAACTATTTGTAAAATATATGACAAAGAATCAATTCCCTTAACATAAAAAGAGCTCTTAACAATACAGAAAAAATTCACACACAGAAATGGGCAAATAACATGAAGATGGCCAACAAATTTATGAAAAAGTGGTCAATCCATGATTAGGCATAGGAGTGTAAATTAAAATAACAATGAAATACCATCTCTCAACTTTGTAAAATTAAAAAAAAAAATTCTATTACCCAGTGTTAAAGGCAAATCAAAATGGTAGAAAGGAGGAAAACCAAAAATGGATAAGAATAAAATAAAGAAAAAAAAAATCAAAATGTAGAAAGGCAATACAGTAAAAGCCCTATTAGTTAATGGATAGGGGTCAGTGGTAGGTCAAATAATCAAAATATTCAGTTAAAGTAGGAAATAATAAAAAATGATAAAGACCTACATTTTAACTCAAATATATACATGTACATTAAAATCCACTATCTTGGCCAGGCGAGGTAGCTCACACCTGTAATCCTAGCACTCTGGGAGGCCAAAGCAGGAAGATCGCTTGAGGTCAGGAGTTCAAGACCAGCCTGAGCAAGAGTGAGACCCTGTCTCTACTAAAAAAATAGAAAGAAATTAATTGGCCAACTAAAATATATAGAAAAAATTAGCTGGGCATGGTGGTGCATGCCTGTAGTCCCAGCTACTCAGGAGGCTGAGGCAGGAGGATCGCTTGAGCCCCGGAGTTTGAGGTTTGCTGTGAGCTAGGCTGATGGCACGGCACTCACCCTAGCCCAGGCAACAGAGTGAGACTCTGTCTCAAAAAAACCCACTATCTTTTTATTAGTCCACTGATTTTTTTTTTTAATTTTTTTTGAGACAGGGTCTCACTCTGCCATGCAGGCTGGAGTGCAATGGTGTCATCATAGCTCATCGCAGCTTCAGACTCCTGGGCTCAAGTGATCCTACTGCCTTAGCCTCCCAACTGGCTGGGACTGCAGGTACATACCACCAAGCCCAGCTCATTTTTCTATTTTTTTGTAGAGACAGGGTCTAGCTATGTTGCCCAGGCTGGTCTCAAACTCCTGGCCTCAAGCAATCCTCCTGCCTCAGCCTCCCAAAGTGCTAGGATTACAAGGCACGAGCCATCACGACTGGCCTGTAATAAATCATAAGCTGGAACTCACAATTTAAAACCTCCAGTTTCTTTAAAGCAAGGCAAATCTTGACTCACAATTACAAAGCAATCTAAGAGCAAAAACTCACCTAGGGCTTTATTTATTTACTTATTACTATTTACCTAATTATGCTCCTAACATCTAAGGCTTTTTTTAAAAAAATTATTTTCCCTAACATTTTGCATTTATCTTGTCCACATGTATTATTTAAAAAATTCATCTTTGCTGGGCGCGGTGGCTCACGCCTATAATCCTAGCACTCTGGGAGGCCACGGCGGGAGGATCGCTCAAGGTCAGGAGTTTGAAACCAGCCTGAGCAAGAGTGAGACCCCGTCTCTACTAAAAATAGAAAGAAATTAATTGGCCAACTAAAAATATATATAGGAAAAAAAATGAGCCGGGCATGGTGGTGCATGCCTGTAGTCCCGGCTACTCGGAGGCTGAGGCAGAAGGATCACTTAAGCCTAGGAGTTTGAGGTTGCTGTGAGCTAAGATGACACCATGGCACTCTAGCCCAGGCAACAGAGTGAGATTCTGTCTCAAAAAATAAATAAATAAAAAAAATTTTTTAAAATTCATCTTTATCAAGTCTTTAATTAATTCATATAATTTCAAAAGTAATATAACTTGTATTGCAACTGACTCTTGGTAAGCATTCAATGTAACTGGCAGTGGCAAAACTGCAGAAAAAATAGTGAAGAGCTTATGAGCCACGAACAAGCTGTGGGCATCAGCTGGTATATTTTACAGAGGAAATGCAGAGCAACAAGTGACTCCATAAATCAGTTTAGTGGATGTCAGTTAGAACACACCCAAGGCTTTACAATTTATATAACCAATGTTAGGTCCACAGTCGAGAGAGACACACGAAGCCTCCTGTGTAGCTATATGCTGTTCATTTTGAGCATCTGGGTGGAGGCAAAAAGTGTCCACCCCGAGGGAGGGGAAAGCCTTGAGTTTTACAGAGGGCTTCTCTGTCGGGAGTGAGTACCTGGGCCAAAACAGCCACTGTAATAAAATTTTTTTAAGCAACCAATTTCTGGAACCCCTGCATCAGTCTCATCCTGTAGAGATAAGGGAGGGGGGTAGATTCGTCCTTATCACGGGGGACAGGAATGCTGGCTGCTGCTGTCTGTTAGATTTACAACATCTGGGGACTCTCCAAACTCCTGCGGCTATTGTTTTACAAGCCTAAGTTTTCCATTAACCACATTCCATCCTATACATACTTTGTTCCCTCCTGGAACAAACCTAACACCTATGACTCAGCAATTCTACTTTTACAAATGTCCTCTAATTTCTTCTTATTTTTGTGAGCAAAAGTTTAGCTGCAAGTATATTCAAAAAAATACAAAATCATGAACCTGGAAACCCCTGAATGTCCAGCAATGTAAGATAGGAAAAATATTAATATATTATAATAAAGTCATACAATGGAATACTATGCAGCTCTATACTATACTAGCAAAGAAAAAGGTACATATTATTAAGTAATAAAAAGCATGTTATAGAACAGCATGTACTGTAAAAACCTATTTTGGCAAAATATTTAGAGAAAACAGTGAGAGGATTAATTAGCATAATATATAGAGTTACCATGGTGCTTGCTGGCTGATAGACAATCAAACATTAGCTTTACTACTATGATTATTATTAATAAAGAGTATAGAACAAAAGTTCACAATTTCAGCTACATCCTTCAAAATTAAATAAAATTTATTTTAAAAAAAGAAATGAATTTTTCAAAATAATTAAGTATTTTAGAATAAAAAAGAAAAAAATTTTTAAAAAGTTCACAATTATCGGCCGGGCGCGGTGGCTCACGCCTGTAATCCTAGCACTCTGGGAGGCCGAGGCGGGCGGATTGCTCAAGGTCAGGAGTTCGAGACCAACCTGAGCAAGAGCGAGACCCCATCTCTACTAATAATAGAAAGAAATTAATT